>WYDI02023235.1:50696-69099 GCA_009867235.2 Psittacus erithacus
CAACCTGGCCTTGAACACTGCCAGGGATGGGGCAGCCACAGCTTCTCTGGGCACCCTGTGCCAGCGCCTCAGCACCAGGGATACATCCATCCCAGACATCCCAGACGTGGCTCCCGGCTGCCCCACCTCTGGGGTCTGCCCTGAGGCTTTGAATGCCATGTATGGGGTCTCTGGGTGTGGGTTCTGCTTTCTGCCCTTTTTGGCACACCTGGGAACGTGGACCTAATGCCAGCATTACCTGGTGGAAGGATGCCAATGCACCATGGCCATGACCATGCCAAAACAATAGGGAAGCCTCATAATAATAATAATAGTAATAACAATAACAACAACAACAACAACAGAAATCATGCGCATGGCCTAAGGAAGAGCTTTCCCCATTATCAGGGGCTTTTGAAAGCAAAATTACCCAGCGGAGATGTTCAGAAATGATGTGCAAGAGAAATGACTATAAAAGCATCACTTTCCTTAGTTGGGCTCCGAGTTACCAGCTCCAGGCATCACTGTAGGACATTGAAAGGAGCCTTGTCTGTTCTCTTAGTTAAACTGAAAACCTCCTAAAGGTCGCCTGGTCTGCCCAGGACACAATGAATTGGGTGGCTTTGCATTGTTGCTGTTTCTAGAACTGAGCCTATAGCTTCATATTTGGACGATCTTAACCAGCCCTGTTGTTTATTTAGAAATAAAAGTAAATTGACATCAAAGGCACAGTTATTTTGGGCTTTAGCTGCCAGGGTGATTTGAAGCTGACAACATGCAGCCTGGAACTATTAATATCTTCAGGCAGCCCAACAGGAGAGAAGGAGGGGAAGGAGTCACAGGTCAATTTTCTGCCTGTGAGGGATTATTAGTGGTTCCACACAGGAAGCAAAAAAGATTATATAGTGCTATAAATTCTTCCATAAGCCACAAAACGCCGCAAATTTGCAGCTAATAAACCTGAAGATGCAGTAAGATTAGAAGCTGGAGATGGGACATTTGCTGAGTGTTTCAGTCCCGCTGTAGACTGAGATGTTCCTGTGGCGCCCTGAAGGAAAACTTAGTGCAGGCTCTGATAAGGGACTTGCGTTGCCATCTGTCCTGTGCTCGCATCTAATCAAGCTGCCAGTAAATGCAATTGCTGCTGCTGCTCGTCGTGCTGCTGGAGGCTGCGGCCAAGTCAAGAGCTGGGAATGATTTAATTGCTAGTCTGAAAGCCCAAGGGGACTGTTGTGACCATGTAGGTTGACCCCTTGCCCGGCACTGGCCAGACTGCTTTATCCAGATGCCTTATACCAAGGTCATGGCTTGTGGCTGAGCTTGTGGAAGAGCTGCCTCATTAATCCAGAGTGTGCAAAGTAACTATACCATTAGGAGCCTTATTTTTGTTGTGTAGCATCAGCATAAACCCTGCTCTTCTGGCAGTGAGTAACCCATGCAGTATGTGCCCTTCCCCAGCACCATCTGGATGATGAGATGCAGCAAGTGTCTGTAATAAGTGAAAGGAGGGAAGGGGGATGCGAAAGGACCCAGAACACGTCCGACTCCAGGTAGCCTGGGACACACATCCTCTTGTGTGTCTCCATTGCCTAAATGGAGACACACAAGAGGATGATGCTCAGACGTGCAGAGGAGAGAGAAATAACCTGTCGTGGGATTCCTCTGCCAGGGTCAGTGCTTTAATGTGGGAAACTCATCGTGTCCTAGAAAGAACCATTTTTGGCAAATTCTAAGGAGAAGCCAGGCTGTGACAGAATGCAATGGAGCAGCAATGGACCCCCACACCATGGGAAGGTTGTCAGGCACTAACAGTACCTGATTTATGCCAGGAGCAAGCAGCAACCTCTGAACAGGGATTCGTCCTGACAGCCTGGCCTGGAAACATCCCAGCCTCTCACTTACACGGTGCTGCACCACTTTACAGCACTTACGTGGCACTGACAGGTCTATTGCTGGGGCAGGGGGGACCTGTCATGCCTCGTCTGCCCGCAGCTGCCAATCCTTCTTTGTACAGCTCTGTTCTCCATTTAAAAGTGCAGCAGTGCCCAGAATGTGTCTGCTCCAGCCAGTATTCCTGCCTGTTCTCTGCCTGACAAAGGTACTGGATCAAATATGTTTTCAATTCTGTTTGATTTATTTAACAAGGTTGAAATAAGCCTTTGAGAACGGGAGCTCGTGGGGGGTCTTGGGAGCACAGGCGCTGCCATGCACATATCCTTTACAAGACACAAAAGGAGCTGACCGCAAAGCAGAGCAGTGGGGACTTCGGTCGCTGGGATGCACAGACAATAACCATGGAGCTGATGACTCAAGCAGGGGAGGCACGGAGGAGGCTGCTGCCTTTTGCCAGGCAGGGAAAGAAGGCTTGAGGAAGCCTGGTTTACAGCAGAGCGTTTCCGAACTGCTGGAAGGAAGCTGGGGACATCTTCCTACCCCCTAAAGGGCACGAGTTGCTGCTGATCAGCCCCCGTCCCCCTGCAGTGTGCTATTGTGTTCTCCTGGATGGAGGCAGCACAGCGTGCACAGAGCTTCTGTGCATCAGCACCTTCATGGTGGACACATGCCCACAGTTTGCCTCTCCTGCCATTGCTGCTGCCTGCAGTGATTGTTCCTCCTGTTCATAGGCAGGCGATTCCCCCTCACACATCGCTGCTCTCACTCTGTGCAAGGGAGCGAAGCCCAATGATGCCAATGGAGCCAGAAGAGCTGGGGACTCCTGACAGGTAGCAGCAAGCATGTCTGGACATGGAAGAGGGAGAAGGGAGCCAGGCTGGAGAGCTGGCAGGGTGCGAGAAGGGTGGTGTGGGGGTTTGATGGGCAAAGGGAGAATGGGTGAAGGAGGTGAGCCTTACAGAAGAGCCATAACCCATGCACAGATGCAGTGGC
Source organism: Psittacus erithacus (assembly GCA_009867235.2). NCBI lineage: Eukaryota > Metazoa > Chordata > Aves > Psittaciformes > Psittacidae > Psittacus > Psittacus erithacus. Next base: position 53,562 of record WYDI02023235.1, read on the forward strand.
CCCAGAACTGCCTTTCCACACGAACTGCCTTCAGTTTCTGTCTTTTTTTCTTTACAGTTTTGCAAAACCTCATGTCTGCTCGGGGTCGCGCTCAGGCAAAGCTCAGAGCTCGGCTGGAAGGTACCCAACTGGTTCAGAGCCTGAGCTGCATTGGTAAGGACACGTTCCTGGCAGTGCAGGCTCCTGCTCTTGGGAAAGAAGATGCAGCAATCTGGGACCGGTTGGCCCAAGGGGACCACAGGAAGGAAGTGTCTGATCCCCATGCTCCCAGGCAGTGTTTTGTGCATTTGTCTATGGTGGCTTTGTTTGGAAGAGTCACCTTCCATTTACATGACGATCAGAGCAGGCAATGAACTTTACAGCTCTGTTCTTGAACCAGACACAGGGACCCATGCAGCCAGAGCCCTGAGCTGTGGACCCTCTGCCCAGAAAGCCACCTACCCCCTTCCTTTTTCCACCCCCTGAATTTGGGTGCCCAAGACTCTGCTGAAGTCCCCTCTGGCAGAACAGGGTTGGGATCATAGAGCCAAGCCTCTGATGAGCTGCACAGGGACTCATGTTGACACACAGCAGGGCTGGAGCATCAGGATGCCGAGGAAGTAAGAGAGCAGCTCAGCGCAGCATCCTTGGAGGAGACAAAGCCGCTTTGGGAATTGCACAGACTTGGATTAGCATCAAGAGACTGCACAAAACGCTTCAAATGGAAGATGCTGATGGAAACGAATGCCACTTGAGGAGCAAGGCTGGCAGAACAGCAAAGCCTGCCTGGCCTTAAAAGGGTTAAACAACCCTTCTATGAGCTATGGGGGAGAGATTTCCCGCTTTCTTCTTCCTGCCTTCATTGCCCAAGGTGCACTTTGTATTAATCTTCTGTTCTGTTTTCTCCCATAGGAAATCCAACTCTCCAGAGGACTCCGTAGGTTCCAACTCTCCTCTGCATTTACACACTACACTAATTACCCGGATAATAGGGCAGCACACTGGGAAAGGCTGTGGTAAGAACATTTCCTGTGAGGCAAGGTTAGGCAGATAGAATGCCTGGAGCCAGAGGGTTTGGATCCAGCCCTTCTGGGAGACGGTTTTAATTTATTAGTGCTGGTTTTTGAAAAGAAATTAAAAGGTTTTTAAATGAATGGAGATTTGCTCTTCCCAAGTGATTTATCTCCTTTGTCTGACGAGTGGAGGAGCTGCCAGGGGTGTGGATGGGGAGGGAGAAGTCAGAGAGATAGGAAGAAGCAGGGTCATCTTAGGCAGAGGGGATGGGCGAGGGCTGTGGGGCCAGTCTGAGCTGGTTCCCCATCACGTTTGTGTCAGAAGTGGGCCGGAGATGACTGAACAATCAGAAGAGCAGCAGTTTTGGGGCAGATCGTTGCTATCTTGGCCATGACCCTGAGGCCTTCAGCATTATGGGCTGGTCTTGGGGAGCAGTGTTTGTTTCTCATCCCTGCCTTGCTCAGGGAGCCACCTTAGTCCTGCTGCAGGCTGGGGAGATGGGACGCTGGTGAGACACGTTTCTGCTCTTTGCCAGCATCAGGGTCTTGTCTGGCTGCATGTGCCAGCACAGGAGGAGCCCTAGCCCTTGGTTTAGTTCATCCCAGGCTCCATGTATGTAAGGGGCTTGGCCATGTCCATGGACGGGACCACTGGGAGGCCCATAGCTCTTACTTTTGCATTTTTCCCTTTGCTTCAGCAGCTTGAAGTCAAGCCTTGAGCAGGTGTTGGGGGATGTGTGGTGGCTTTTGATGCAGCCCAAGACATGGTTGGTTTCTGGGCTGTGAGCACACACTGAAGCCGTCTCATGTTCAGTCTCTCATCAACCAACACCCCCAAGTCCTTCTCCTCAGGCTGCTCTGAATCTCCTCTGCCCAACCTGGAGCTGTGCCTGGGATTGCCCTGACCCAGGGATAAGACCTTGCACTTGGCTTGGTTGAGCTTCACGAGGTTGGCACTGGCCACCTCTCAAGTGTGTCAAGGTCATGTCATTGGGAGAGGGCCAAAAATGTCAGGTTATCACCCACTTCAACCATCTAATACCTGGTTTCTTCCCACAGCCCTGCAGGGTTGCTCTGTTTCATGTCTCAAGCTTATGGGAACTGATGAGAGAACCTCACTAGGTTTCAAGGCTATTTTGAAACACTATTGGGATGACGCGCTGGCGTTTGACCAGTTAAAACCTGATGAGTGCTGCGCATCAACCTGCCTCTCACCAGCATGGAGCTGCTCTTGCTCTGTATCTGGCAAAGCTGACTTGTCACAGTAGCTGCAGGTCAATGCAGGGGAAACATGAAGTCACTCATCTGGCTTCACGTCACCTCTTTCTAGATTGGCTGCCCTCCTAAAATATCAGGGCCAAGCCCTCTCCAAGAACAGAGATGCTCCACTGGGACCTGCTTTTGCAGAAACGATAGGACCCGGGGTAGGGATGCAGCGTGAATGTGCATCAGCATCTTGCACACTGCCAAGACCTGTGTGGAGAAATGGGTGCGGATTCTCTGTCAGTTTTGGCTGCATTTGATATAAACAGAAGTTTCCCCGTCTAGCTCGATATGAGAAGAACCATTTTCCTTAGGGAAACAGGTTCCTGCACCTAAAACTTCCCAGGCTTTGCTGGAAAGCCCCAAACAATTGTTTCCTTTTAACATCTTCAGCTCTTGTGCCTGGTTTGTAATCAGCATCTGGCCACAGATACTCATTTTAGTAACCCTGGAGAAGTTTCGGTCTTCACCAAACTCTTCCCATCTTGCTGTTTTCCAGGAGGTAACGCCTATGGGGTAACTGAGAGCACAGTTTGGCCTCCACAAGCCAAGAAAATGTGCTAAGTGCTGTCAACAGAACGCAATCATAATTTGAGTTAAAGGGTATGTGCGGAGCCTGTAATAGTCTCCACATGCACAGGAGCTGAGAGCTGGTAGGTAGATGCAGCTCTGGAAGCTTGGCTGGGCTGTTGCAGCCAAATGCTTGGCTGTTTTCTGCCACAAAGCTTGGCCAGCTCTTGTCAGCAGGGCAGATGAGGGCTGGACATGAACAGGATGGGGATAGCTCCACTTGCAGGAGCAACAAAGGCTTGAAATACTGCCTGGCCTGCAGGTGAGAATTAGGTCAGGAGGAGCAAAAGGCACCTCACTGCCTCCTGAGGACACTCCAGTGTGATCAGATGTGGAGGGGAGTCTGGAGGCCTTGTCCACAGCCCCGTGCTTGGAGCTGCAGGCAGCTCGCAGAAGATGGGGACTGTGGGATACTCTCATGGCAAATCCAAGCCGTATGGTCCCGCAGAGCTCTGCTGCAAGGGCACAACCCCTGGGGGTCCCGGGGCTGCCTGATCACCCACTGCCGCAGAGCCACGTCCCTGCCGTGCTGTGCAGTCCTGTCCCTGCGGGACTGAGAGCAGGGGAGGCAGATGCTGAGCTCCCCTGAACGCTGGGTGGCATCTCAGATGGGCAACAGAAGGCAGAGAAAGTGATAGTGCAGGAGCAGAGGGGAAGAGAGGGAAGATCAGCTTTCAGCACCAGTGTCTGGAAACTGAATCATCCCCCAGGGAAACCAAAGCCCTTCCCAACAGTAAATAAGGGGGCAGCTGTTTCCCTGCAGCCCCATCCTGCTTGGGATGGGCAGCAGGGTGGCTTTAGCCACCCTGGCTGAATAATTAGGTTGCTCTGATGTAGGCTGTGATGTTGCTGCATGGGCTGCCTGTGCTTATAGCCCAAACAGGGTTTTCTTCCATCAGCAAGTCCTCCACTCCCTCCTGCAAATCGCCTGCCTTTGTGCTGCCTGGGTGACACAGCTCTGCCCTCGTGTTTGCCTGTACCCCCCAGCAATGCCTGGGGAGAAAGCCAAGCTGGCACAGTGATGGGGGAGATCTGTGGGTCACCAGAGGAGACAATCCAGCAGGATCCCTTCCCGCGTCATCCCTGGCATGGTTCAACCTCTCCCCAGCTGAGCCCTTCTGGGTGGCCCCAGTATGTGCCAGTCTGAAAGTAAGAGACAATGCGTGTCATGGGTCTGCCCCCCAGGAGCGTGTCTAGGGACCAAGGGCTTGCCTGATGCTTCCACTCTCAACCCATCACTGCTGCTGGCACCGTGCTGGGCACAGAGGGGCCCTGTCTCCTTGAATGCTGGCAAGCATCACCTCTTTTCGCCATGACCCAGACCCCCTAGGTCTCCTTGGCAAGGAGCAAGGGCCTGACTCTGACCCCAAAGCCTGCATGAAGGGACATGTTCTACACAATTGAAGGCAACAGGCACCTCTTCCAGTTCTTTCAGAGCCTTGGTTTCTTCGCTTGCTTGCTTATGTTCCCTCCTAGGCCAATGCATGACACATGAGACCCAAGTAATTCATACTGCAGTTAAAAGGCATGGTGTATGCAAGGCAGGACCACCAGATTTAATTATCTTTGAGCTCCAGGTGACCCATCTGCTGCTAATGAAGATGTGTCCTGGAGGAGAGTTCATTCCTTCTTTCCACCTGTCTCCTGAGAGGCTGCCTAAACATGATGCCAAGTGACATGAGGACCATCTCGAAGAGAGATTCCCAGGTTCTAGAGGATTTTACCAGCCTTGCACTCAAGCTGGCACCTTGCTTTGGTTGCGTGTTTAGGAAGCTTTTGGACCAGGTGAATTGGTGAGGAGGTGGAAACCTCCCTGAGCAGGGCAGCATGCCAGCTCTCTGGATTGCACCAGGACTTGTGTGAGAGCCCCAGAGCCCCCTCAGACACCACCCACATGTGCAGACCCCTCTGCAGCAGTAGCACAGCTGGACCAGCTTGCACAGATGCAGGGGGAAAGTCCAGTCTGCCATCACCCATGAAGCATCATGCCTTGGGCATCTGCTTGCTGGGCTGATGCCTGGAGCAGCTCTGCTGCTGCCCTCAGTGTGCGGTGAGGAGTGGATGTGCAGTGGGGCTCTTTCCTGTGGGCACTGCTGGAAGGGGTGAACATACACAAACTCTTCAGGATAGAGAAGAAAACAGGGGACTCACAGGGTTTCCAAGCTGTGCAGCCCATCAAAGCCGTTGGCTCCCAGGCTTTGGATCCGGTTGTTGTGCAGGTGTCTGTGGACAAAACAGAGATGGTCAGTGGAGGTGCGAGCTGACCTTTGCTGCCAGTCTGAGCCACGGCCCAGGGACATCCTGCAAGCCGAGCACAGCCTGGGTTGGGATGATGAGGGGTGTTACAAGGTCTCCTCTCTTGCCCCATGAGACACATGCTGGGTGCTTGCAGAACAGCTACAGAGCTCCCATTTCTCCCAAGAAATCCAGGCTGAGGTAGGAGTTTCCCCGAGACCTTCACTTTCACAGCTGCCGGGTGACTTTGGGTGAACATGCTTAAGCAAGAAGCTTCAAGAAACACCCTAGATCTCACCTTACACTGGGCCCAACCTTACAAAGTGCTGGGTGGCTTCAACAGTTGTTCATGGCCACTGAGTACTATTGAAGGACACAGTCATGTTTGGACTCCTCAGAGCCTTCGTAGTGGCAAGAAGGCTTTGAGCTCAAAATCATCCTGTTAGTCCCAGTTTATTATCATGCAATGAACTGAATAAGTTGCCAGTGCCTGGATTAGCTCCAGTTTGGTTGCAAGGAAAGTAGTCCTACTTTAATGCTTCAGAGTGCAGAGGCCATGTGAGATGCATGCACATTCTCTACACTAAGGCAACATATTTTTATCCTGTTCCCATTCATCGTGGTGCTACATGTCATGAATATCTTGTGCTTAAGGTGTGTGGAGCTCCCAGCCTTAATGCTGGTGATGGCAAGCCATGAGCTGGGGCCAGCTGGGGTACTTTTGCCTTGAAAGCTCCATAGGCGATGAGTTCCTGGAGTCCCATCCGCTGGGTTTTCTGTTTTCAGGGGTCCCTTACTCCCATGACTCAGTTTTTTGGAATACCAGGAAGCACTGGAGTCTTCCTCTCTGATTGTCAGAAACTCTGTGTGTGTGTGTGTGTACATGTGTGTGCATCCAAGTGGTTTTGCCATCCGGCTTCCTGTACAACTGATGGGAGCTGCGTTGTTGATTGTGCATCTCCCTTTGAAATCACACTCAAGGGCACCTTGATGTCCATACAGAGAGCAGCTTGAGGAATGTCTGCTGAAAAACAGGAGAAGACAACCCACTGCTGCCCAGGCTGCACTTCTACCAGCGTAAGCTTGAGCCCATTATTATGCCCATGTTCGCACTGAGATAGTCTTTATGGAGAAATGCCCACCGAGGACACGGGGACCTGTGGGGCAGGGCCTTTTTGATCTCTGCCAGAGCGGGCTTCCCCACCAGTTCATTTTACAGTTTGGGCTCTCCTTTAACACAGAGCCCTGTGTGGTGAATCTGTTGCCACACCACTTGCCTCTGGGGTCCTTTTCTCCCTTCCCCACGCTCAAGGATGCGCCAGCTTTTGTCCAACACTGCCTCCTTCCAAGAGCCCCGGGGAGGCTCCATGCTGGCAGATGGATCAATGACTTTTTCCTTATTTGCTGCTTGATCTAAATCTGTCTCTGCTTGAAAAATCTCTCACTCCACCTGGATTCAAGCGTGAGCTCTTTGGCTGAGCACAGGCAGCTCCCACTGCCAAATATTCTAGGGTAAAATAGGAGGGAACTGGGAGTGGAGGAACAGCCAAGCTCTAGGGCAGGTTGGTAGGGGCTTGCAAAACAGAAACCAGCTCAAGACGGATGTTTGTCATTGGGATGAGAACATACAAACATTTCAGAGGAAGGGGAAGGGAGGGGAAAGATGTGTGATAAAGTGTGTTTGCTCCTTGGAGCAAATGGGAAAAAAGAGAAGGATGCTGCCTGCAAGAAAACTTGGTTGGATTGTGACTCTTAGAGGAGAAAAGAAGCTGAGCTCAAAAGCAGAATCTTACAGGAGAAATTTCTCTTTATCCCAAGAAGAGGAGTTCAAGTCCAGATGATTTTCTCTGTCAAATATTATGGGTTAGCTTCAGATCATGTTGCCCTTATTTCACTTGACACTCCCAGTGCAAGATGGTACCAATCATTTTGGGTCCCTTTGAGCACTGGATACTGCAAGTAGAGGATTTGGATCTGGAGTCATTCTGTAATCACAGCAAGAGGTACCACAGAAACCCCTTGCCCCATACCTCTGTCTGCTGCGTGGGGACAGTGTGGGGAGAAAGGAAATGCTGAATGCTGGGCAAGATGTGAGCTACGAGGAGCTTTCTTGGGGTGGTACAATGGGATGCTGAGCAGCTGAGTGCTATCACTCAAGTCAGGCAACAGGATAGAAAAGCAATTGCCTCCTGTGTTGATATTTGGCTCTAAAGTGCTTTGTTTGGAGGCGAAGAAATGAAACTCATCAGAAGGAAGTTATTTGTTGGTGAGAAAATGATGAGCAACCAGAAAAGAGTTATAAAAAGATTTGCTGTTCAAGCTGAGCTCCGGAGCTGTTCACCAGCCACATGGCAAGAATAGAAGCAAAGGAGATGGAAAGGTAAACACTTGAATAGATGTCCTTTTCTTCCCTCCTGCCTCTTTTTTTTCCTCCCCTGGTAAACAAATTTTAACAAGTGGAATTGCAGCATCTCCAGTGTTTGTCAATTTGAGCTCAGCCCACAGACGTTCTATTCTGCCCTGTAAATTACAGCTGGTTTGATAGCAGCTCGAGATACTTGGTTCTGGGCTATAAACAGCCCTCTTGTGATGCAAAACATGACCAGACTTTAAGCCCTTGCTATTCCTGTTGGAGCTGGTATCCAACAGTTTCTAGAAGGAAGATTTTCTGCCCTTGACAACAATTTCTTATCACAAACTGGGCATAAATGTGATTTTTCCAAATTATCTGATTTGAACTGGTGAATCTGGCTTTGGAAGGGTAAATGTATTTCTGGCACCCACATTGTTGCCTGGATGTTGTTAATTTGGAATGGGTGCAGAGAAGAGCAATAAAAATGATCCAAAGGCTGAAAAAAACCAGGATGGAGACCTACAGTGCTCAATGTGTTTAGCTGAATAAAAATAAGATGATGAATGCAGTGTAACATATAGGATTCTTGCTAGCTAGAAAATGGGTACTAAAATGGTTCTGTGATTTAGTGGAGAAAAGAATAAGAACAAATGTCTGAAGTCAAAGCCAAAGAAAATTCAAATGGGAAGTCTGAGCTTTCTTTTTAACACTAGAGATGGTCGGAACAAAGTACAAAGAGAAGTGGTGGATTCTCCATCCCTTTCTTTTCTAATGATTTCATTTTTTCTTCTCAGAAAGGACAAATGCAAGTATTTTCCAACAGTTATTTGCGTTAGATGATTTGAACCGAGTTCAAATCTGACATGGTCCGAATTCTCCCACTGGACCAGCCAGTGCCATGATGAATTTCCAGTTCTACTGTGGCAAAATTGTCCTTTTCCTCAACTTGGCCATGGATAAGTAGAGAAAACTAAATCATAAATGGTGCAAATTCCCACTGATTATTTCTGGCAGTGCAGGAATAGCATGAGACTTGTCTGGTGGAGAATAAATCCCCATCAGAAGCGACATTCTCAGGGGTGCATTGGAGCATTATTTGCCTCTTCCTCAAGTGCTGGAGAGGGAAATTCACCTTTGCCAAGGCAGCAGGCTTGGTCCTCGGAGAGAAAAAGCACTTTTGCAAATTAAACAGCTCCTGAATGGGACCCAGATATTCCAGGTGACATTGTTCTTAGTAATAATGAACTGCACATGCCTGGCACTCTCTGCCAACACCAAGGTTCCCAAGAGGGACTTGTTAACTCCCTTGTACAGGTGATGGTAGTGATGCACAGGCTTATCCTGACACTGATCTACCAGACTGGGCTTTGCTATGCTGGAGAGCTCAGAGCGCCATGGATGTCAGCTGAAGCTGCTGATGCTCAGCTCCCCTGGAAAGCAGGGATGGGATGTTTGGTGTTTGCTCCCAGGCAGGGAGGACACTGGAAATCTGTGGTCTTTTCTGAGAGTCATGGCCAGTGTAGCATCAGAACATAGACCAAAATTGGCCTAGGAGTCTTGAAACTAGTTTTCTCCTGTAGTCACTAAACCATACTGTTAGAGACAGAGCTGCACCATGTCCTTGCTTACATCACGTCCATGATCAAAGCTGTAAGAAACAGAAATTCTACTAAATATCCTTCATTTGCTGTATTCAGACATCAGCACTTTCAGCTGGAAGGTCTTGACCTAGGAGGCAACCACTTGCAGGTGAGTGGCTTGTTCTCAGCAATAAAACATCAGCTGAAATTCAGGCTGCATAAATGTAAAGGGGAGGAAAGCCAGTCTTCTATGAGCATATGCAGTAATAACCTTTACATATCTAAAGGAAGGAGGTGTTGGTGTTTGGTAGCTGTGAAAAAAGCAAATCAAATGACTAGGAGTGACTGGAAAAGAGGAAATGTGCTGCAGAACATCATTATGTCATTGTATAAACTGGCATTAAGTTTTGTCTTTACTACAGTGCAGTTCTGATGGCTCCATCTCAAAGGTGTGGAGGAACAAACAAGTGTGCTATGTAAAGTCGCTTCTGATTGCAAAACAGCCAATGGGATGGAAAAGCTGCAATGAGTGAAGAGTATGAGAGACAGTAATAAACACAGAGATGGCATAGGGGAGGTAGAGACAGTGCAAGAACTGGAGGATGTGAAGCCAAACTAACTGGCAGTGGCATGAAAACAACTTTCCCAGAATCCTTGTGTTCTAAAGACTTGCGTGCAGGTAGACAAAGTCAGGCCAGGTAAGACAAGCAGAGCATCTTTTTAGCATTATGGGGACAAGTTAACCCCCTGGCTCCAAGCTCACTGCATGTGAGGCAGCAAATGCTGGCTCCTTTTGACAGCAGCATGTTCAGCATTGCAAGAATGCTTGAGTAAGTCCATGTGAGATTTTACTGCAGGACTAGCAGACCCCTCTGGGGACCAGGACTGGAAGAGGTGCTGTGATTCCTGTTTTGAGAGCTGACTCTGCTGAAATCAGTCAACAGAGGAGATGAGGAATGCTAACGAGAGCTGCTGTCATGCACTTTATCAGCCTGTCAGCGCAGCAGCATGGGGGTTTCTGAATGAAAAATCTTCTTTTGCCCCAAGAAAGAAGATGCTTTTTGCAAAAAACCCTTTGCTCATGCAAATCATCAGCTGAAAAATATTCAGAACGATTTCTGCTTGCAGATGCTGAGACGCATTCAGTCCTGAATAGACCAGACTTGGAGGTAATACCTTCAGTATCCTATTCCCGAGCCACCCTGATCAAACAAGTCATCTCTCTTCTGCCATCAGCAGCGCAGTGCCAACATCAGAGCACATGAAGCCTTTGTTATCAAAGCTGGGGGAAGGATGGTGCCAATTACAGAGACTCAGATTTCATCACGAGTGATTTACACAAGGCTCTGCTTACTGAACACCCTGCAGCTCTAGTTAGAAACCTGCAGCAGCAATAGATGGGAATAAGATCAGTGAATTCCTCAACAGAGGTGTAATTTATTAGCAGAGACTGAATCCCTTAACTTATTCCAGATTGAGTCTTGTATATCCTGATGGTGGTGCTTTGTGTCGGTGCAGGATGATCACCCACATCTCTCCCAAAGGCCCAAGGTGTGTGGAGGAGGAAAAGCCCATCTCTGCACCTGGGAAGGTCATGCCCTCAGCCATGGTCAGCCGTGTCCCTGAGCGTTAATCAGGCTGTATATGGGAGATTCCCCCGTGCTCCTCCACATCTGCCCTTGGCTCTGCTCCCCCAGGTGGTCATTTTAATACCTCTTCAGGCTAGAAGTTTCCCGATGTCTATGGCAGTAGCCGGCTCTTCTCCACCCACATGGAAATTCAGACCCTTGCAGAGGAATGTGCATAGGTACCCTCTGCATCCTGGTAAGAGAAGTCTCACAAACTGGACTGCCGAGCTCTGCTGGCTTCTCAGCTTGGTGGGCGAGTCTGAAGCCGGGAAGCATCCTTGGTTGGGATGCGGGAGAAACACTGGGTGACTTTCCACTGGCTGCGCACTGACAAGGGTGTGCATGGAAGCATGGGAGAGATTTATGGAGCCAGTTCTGCCAAACACTTGTGATCCCACAAAAATGTATCATCATGTCTCACAGTGCCTGGCAGGATCACACATGTGTTCCCTTCCAATTGCCTGTGGTGGGCCATTATTCTCTCCCTTGTGACCTAGCGGTCAATGACTTTTATTTCTTGAGCTTGCCTGTTTAATTAAGGAGTTGCTTCTCACCCAAAGTATGGGATAAGCCAGAATGAAAGCAGCATGCTTTTGAGACTGAAAATAAAACCCCAAATGTCAGCTCACCCGCCGGGCTAGCTATTAAAGCTGAATGAAGTGGTTGCATTATGATGGTCATGGGATGCCTTGTAGAAGGAGCGCTATTGTGGGTGAAAACTACTTATTTGACATTTCTCAAGTTGCTTTTAGCATTTCTCCTAAATAAGCCTTTATGCTTTGTCTAAACATCTGAAGTTGATGCTTAATAAAGCTCTGGGCTGTGCTTTGTCCAAACACTTTCTGTGCTAGATGGCTTTAGTAAACACTTCAGACTTTGAAAGCGAAGTAATTGGTAAACTTTCACTAAGGCGCCACATGCTGAGGTTACTTAATACCCTGCTATCACTACATATTACAGAACTCAATGGTAGCATTTTAGGTATATAGAGGAGCTCAAAAGCAGCTGGCAATCACACCTGAACTTGCTAATCAACACCAAAAATTAATGATGAGCTAATTTGCAGCTTAAAATGAGCTTCCTTTGAAAAGCTAGGTAAGATGCAAGCCTCTGCTGATGGAAAGGATGCTCCTCCTGACCTAACTGCCAAGGACACCACTTTGTTCCCTGGCTGCAGAGTGTTTTATTGTGTCTCACTGCCCATGGAGTAAGCGTTTCCCCCCTGGACCAGGTATGTAGCACTGATCCCTACATTGCTCTGAATGCTGTCAGTCAACTGGACAGCAACATGCAACATGGGGTTGCGACCACTGCAAAGAACGGTTGATCTGCGTATATAATACAGTCATGCAAATAGGCATGCAAAGACTTGGACAAGGTGTTGAGGTTGGACCTTTAGTTCAAAATCATATTTGGTCAAAAAGTTTTCTTGGCATAGATTATAATGACAAAAAAAATAATCTGGTTTATGTGGGTAGAAATTCCTGTAGTTTTAACGCAGGGATTGGAGGGAAACTGGAAATGAGAAGCTTTTTGTTGCTCCAGTCTTCAGGTAAAAAAAATCTTTTTGTTTCCAGATACAAGGTTTTGGGGTTTATTTTTTTGGTTGGTTGCTTTTAAATGAGAAGTTTATTTTTTTTTTTTAATTGTATTGAGGAGCTTTTTGGCTTTTCAATGAAAAGTGGAGAAAATATGAAACACACACCCCCCCCCCCAACCTAGGCAATTAAATCGTTTCATCTCAAACGGCAGGGATTCCTTGTGAACAAAACCTCTGCCTGCTGCCCCTGCAGCACAAAGCTGCTCCAGAGGAGTGACCACATGAGGAGGACCCCATTTGCCATGCATGATCAGCACCTTGTCCCAGCCGGAGGATGCTGAGGCTGTGAGGGAGTAACAAGCAGAGAAGGCTTACAGCACCACGAGGCTGCTGAGGTTCTGGAAGGCATAATCGGGGATGTGCCAGATGTGGTTGAGAGCCAGGGTCATGGCTTGCAGCGCTGGCAGGTGGTTCAGAGCTTGGACAGGGATCTCCGTCAGGGCATTATCATCCAGCCATAGGTGACGCAAGGAAAGCAGCCCCTCAAAGCTCTTCTCGGGCACCACAGAGATAAGGTTTGCATCCAGGCGTCTGAGTGGGAAAGAAACAGGGTGGGGATAAGTGAGAGATGGATCTAGCATTGCTTTATGTGCCCGCAGTATTATGCAAAGGGAATTTGGATGCCGAGGCGGGATGGATTGATGGCCAGGAAGATTGGATTAGGCTGTAAATAGTGATTAGCATAAGGCTGTGCTTGGAGACGTTTGACCGCTGCCAGTGATGATCCCTCCTTGATGGCCATCTAGTGCTGCCAACTAATGGCAGCTTCTTAAACAAGTGGTTGGCTAAGTCCTTCCACATGACCCACCAGATGGACATTGGCCAGCAGTGGCTTGCAGGCACCCCACTTCAAAACGAGCATCAAAGCTGCATCCCCTGGGGCTGGGCTTGCCATGGATCTGCCTGAGCTGATCTGCAGAGGCACAGCCCTACCTGGGGTACCCCACACCTGCTCACACCCACTGCTGCAGGACAGCCACACCGTGTGGCCAGAGCCTCATCCCCAGAGAAAAGGGTTTGTCTGGAAATGGGAAGTATGAAACATGTGGCAGCCCTGCTTGGGCTCCTGCGTTTGATCCCAACAGCCGGAGCTACCTGCAGCAGGACCGCCAACGGGTCAGACCATATGTCATGGTGCAGGAATTAAGCTTGTGCTCCCTGCATCGCACATGTTCAGGCCTTTGTTTCTCCTGCATTTGACAACTGCTTTTTCTCTGTTTCCTTTATTACGCTATGGAAACCTAAGGCGGTTGAATCTGAGATTTAATTTGGTGAGAAACTTTGATTTTTAAGACTTGTTTTTGGTCCAAAATAGAATCAGAAGCCAAAAAATCTCAGGCTTATTATGGGGAAAAAGAAAAAAAAGAGAAGCTAAAAACCTAGGATTGGGAATCATCCCTGTTAAAAACCTGTTATTTCAACAGTGGCGAGCAGGGTGCGAGGTGTTATCTGTAGATTTTAAAATCAAAATCTAAGAGGAAAACCACTCCAAATCTGGATGAAATACCAGGAACCAATTATCCCAGGGAGAAAGCAAATTCTGATTTCCATCTGCAGCCAACAGAGCTTATTTCATTTTTCCAAGCTATCTAAAGGAAAGATCTCTGAATTCAAATTGCAAAGAGAAAGCGCTCTGTCCCTTATCAAAACAAGAGAGAAGGAAGTTAACAGCCCTCAAATCAACAATCCTCCACAACAGAATGGGGTATAGAAATCAGTAGTTTTGACTACTAAAAGTAATATTTTTGATGGAAGTTGGACATTGCAGCAGACCCAACCACTTTTCCCCCTGGAACATGCTAAATCCAAATAATAAAGAGCAGAAAAGCAAACCCTGCAGCAGATCAGGGCAAGATTAAAGACTCTGGTTGAAAATTTCCACCCAAATGTTTTGGGACAAACAAGAACTTCTTGACTAAAATGAAAACTTGACTGGGAAATGCGAATCTTTGCTTCATTTTCCCGTTCCTTCTTCGGTGTAGGAATTCTGTCCGGTTGTGGCATCATAATATCCTTCTCACAGGCAAAAAAGTGCTGCTTACTTTTCTCAGAGACATTCTTTCACCCAGCTCCCTATATGTCTACTGAAAATGGTTTGAAAGTGAATGCTCTGTTTCAAGTTTAGTTAATTAAAGAACGGACAATGCAATATCCACTGAGAATAGCTGTAGTTTCTCAGAACTAAATGGCACGGGATTGGTACTGGGTGATCTTAAGCTCCTTTCCAACCCAAACCATTCCATGATTCTGTGGAGACACTAAACCAGAGCCAAAGGCTGGTACATTATGCTGAGTACGCTGAGTTGTAAACTCTGCGATGAAAACACTGACATGAACCGCAACTGAGTTTGGCTTCAATGTGATGGTGCACCAAGTGTTGGAGAAACCATTAACGTTAATGGATTTGCTCCACGGCTATTTAGCGTATGGTCAGGAAAGGCGCCTTTTCGCATCCATGGTCCATGGACATGAGAGAAAAGCCAGTGAGGTACATGGGTCCTCTATGTGGTTTTAAATGTACTCTGACACCTCCCTGTCTTTGTGGATCCCTATGTACAGGGACAATAATTTGGATGAATCTAAGGAGTTTGTTAATGCACCTATCTGGAGCTAGTGAAGTTAAAATTAGGAACAAGGATGTGTCCAGGGGAAGGCATTTCACACACAGCATGATGGGCAGGATTCCTTATTTGCCTTTGCAGCATGGACAAGGGAACATGGACCAGGTGATGGCTGTTCCTGGTACCAAAAGTGTCTTTGGGTTGTTCAATTGCTTTTCAGGGAGCTGCCGGCTCTTTCTGGAATAGAGGTGCATTCTTTCTAATAAAAGCCGTGCATGCGGGGATTGCTAATTGCTATGGCTTTCAGACAGCTCTCCACTCTCCTCTGGAAGAGAAGTTCTTGGCACAGAGTCATTTGTAATTATATCAATTATACTAAACAAAAACCCAACCCAACAGTTCTCTCCTTTCTTCAGTGTGTGACTCTGGCTCCGTAAGTGTTTTGTGTTATGATTTATACCTAAGATAATTGGTCCGATTAGTGGGCAAATGGGACAGCACAGGCTGGGGCTGGCTCCTCACCTTCCACGGAGATGTTTTAATCTTTATTTCACCAAATCACTCAGTTGGTTTTCCTTGCAAGGATTAACCCATTTGCTGCTTACAGAGAAAGATGCCTCTTCCATGAAGCACTGCCAAGGCCACCACTGACCCATGGCACTGAGGGTCTCATCTCCATGGTGTGTGAGCACTTGCAGGGCCGGTGACTGCAGCCCTGCCCTGGGCAGCCTGTTCCAATGCCTGAGCACCCTCTGG
>WYDI02023236.1:0-35083 GCA_009867235.2 Psittacus erithacus
TATTTTATTTTTTTATGTTAGTTTCCAGTTGTAAAGAAGGATCTTCTGGCTTTTCAGCCTGGAAGCAGAGCAGGTTTTGGTGTAATCCTGGTTCCTGTGAGCAGTCTGTGTGATCTGCAATAGACAAGGTAGGGAGTATTTCAATGTGTATCACTTCCTGCTCCCCAGAAATGCCCATTCTCCCTTCCTGTGCACCAGGACAGCACTTCCAAGCTGTTGCTCCTGCCTTGGGTCTCCTTGCTCCCCACAAGCAGCCACTACCATTAAGCTCTCCTTTTAGTGCTTCCTTTCCCGAAGCCCCTGTGGGAGATGTTACAGATAGAGCAGTTGCTGCACCATTGGAGGCAGGCACGGTGGTGGTATCCCAATGGCTTGTGCCACATACCCCACTGCTGCTGCTCGGAGGCCTGGCTGATGTGGGCTATCTTCTCAAGCTCTGCACCTCCCTGTTACCCCACTGCCACTCCCATGATATCACCGGGCTGGTCTGAGCAAGGCTCTTCCATGTGGTTGCCATTAATTCCACCACCGCAAACATCTGCCTGAGGTACCGGACTGTATCGAGCAACCCATCTCTAATTGCCATATCCCTCAGTAAAGGTAAAACCCTCAAAGGAAAGAGAAGATTAATAAAGAGGCCAAGAGCTTCCCTTTACCTATTGCAGATGGCTCGTTAGAGGCCTCGGATGGAAATAACCCCTCCTTAGCCCCGTGCTATGTCCCTCTTGCAGAGGAACGAGCCAGGAATTCCATGCATGTAGAGCAACCACCAAACAGTCCCTACAGGTCTGCCGAGGACCACTGCTCACCAAGCACTGCTTGTTTACCTGCCGCCCATTTCCATAGCAAGGGCGTGCAGCTGCATTCCTGGGAGCCCCGGCTGCTCCCTGCCTGCCCGACCTGTCCGTGTGTGGGGAACGAAGCTCAAAGCCACTGTTTAGCAGCATTGCTGCAGATGGATGGTGCGATTGCTGCAGGGAAACGCTGCCAAGGATGCTCAGAGCTGTGCTGGGCTTTCCTAAGGAGCCAGCTCAGTAGCTGGGCTGTAAATCAGTGTGGTGATACTGCTGCTGGTGGATGGATGTGACTACACCAGCTGAGGGTCTGAGCTGTTTGGTGAGGACCATATTCTGGGGATGTGCAGCACAGGAGGACTCAGAAGTGGAACGAAACTTCCATGTTCCAGATCCCCTTCCACAGGAGCTCTCCCTATCCACTGGCCCTGGCAATATCACATGGAAACCACCCTCCCAGCTTACGTGTCCTATTAAGCAACACCGACGCGTCCTTCCCAAGTACAGAGCTATGCTCAGAGGTGGCTGCGCCAGCACAGCAGGGCCCTGTGCTCCCCGAGCAGCTCCTGGCCAAGCAGGATGTGCTGTCTGGGTCTCAGATATGTAGGTAACAACTATTCATTGCTTTCTATTGGTGCTGTGCTGATGGTGAGTGAATGCATCTCTTGCTTTCACAGTTCCTGCATGCAGGGGAAGGCTGTTCCTGCCCAGCCTGGGCAGGGGAATCCATGCCAGCAATTTCCCGGGGGATGCTGAAAGAGCTGCACTTCAAAGGCTCAGGACGTGTCCATGTTGCCTTCAGCTCCACCAGCCCACGGTTCCGGGTGGAAGCTGCTTGTGTCAGCAGCTGGAGCTGGGAAGCAATCCGTGGCTAAGACGGGGCTGCTGTCCAGGATCAGTACAAGTCACCCAGCCTTTCCCCATTGGTCCCCAAAGCATCCCCCTCCACTGCAAAGCGCCTCCAAGAGACATTCCAGGACCACAGGCACTCATCCTGTGCTTGCAAGTAGCCATTTGTGTCAGCTTGAGCATATTCCTTCCTCTCTCCCAAGCTCTTGTGTGTTCTGGGCAGTGCTGCTGTGATTTAGTAGGATGCTGCTGCTGTCACGTTTGATTTTTGTCTTCCTCTCTGAAAGAACCAAGTTATGTAAAACACAAGAATTCTCATCTTACTGGTAACTGAATGACTTAAAAGGGTCTGTTTGCTAATGTGATTGACTTCAACCAAGAGCACAGGTTGAGCTGTAATTATGGGAAAACAATCAAATCTCTATCTGGGTTCACACCATACTGGTCTTGCCACTTTCTTGTATTATAGCAGAACCTGCTGGGCAGCTTTAGTTCAGCTGAGCCTCCTTTCTGCTGCTGGGGCAAAGAAAAGCAAACCAGTAGAGCCAGTCAGACTGCAAAGAGAAATTATGGCTTATTGTCTGTGCGAGTTCACCCACACTGCTCACTCCTGTCTCCCGTGTCCCAGATGACCGTCTCTTGATCACCACTTAACTGAGCCACAGGAGCCAAGGGAGAGACACAGAGACAGTCCCCCAACGTGAGTATTGTGCCTGCACTGATTTCTGTTTGTCCCCTGGCATCCCGGGCAGTGTTACGGGGCTGGGAAGGGAGCTGGTGGGAGCCTTGCATGGAGAATTGTCCAAAATCCACACAGCAGCATTGCCGGGGCAAGCTGTCACTTAACGCTGGCAGCCGGAGCCTGGTCCAGCTCCCATCTGATGGGCTGAGGCTGCTGTGTCACTGGTTTCTTCCTTGCTTTTCCATCCCCTCTCGGAGCCTGAGGAGGAAATCTGTACTTTCCCAGCAGCTGGAGGGTTGATGGCTTGTTGCAAAGCGGCAGCCCTGCTCCTACGGGTGCGCGGGGTTGGATGGGAGAGGAGCTGAGCTGTGCGGCTGCTGCCCAGCCGGGACCCTGGGGCTCTCCTCTTTTCCTATGGCATTTTCCGTTTGAGCATGAAAGGTAATGGGAGATCACCCGAGTCTGAAATGCAAAGAAACAGCATCCAATTCTAGCTCAGGCAAAGTGCAATAGCTACACGAGGGTCAGAGCAGCTTGTGGGTGTCAGGGGTTATGTGAGTACCAGGGAGTCCGGCTGCATTTGCATGTAGAGAGCAGGAACCAGAGGCAGCAAACATCAAAGCTCGCTCTGAGCAAACACCTGTGCTGTGTGACAGCCGTGGTGTAAGCAGAGCCAGGTCTGTGGATGCTTTGGGATGCACGGTGGGAAGACAGGGGCTGGCAGCAGTGCCTGTCCCAGGCAGGCAGCACTGCTCACCTCGAGCTTAGTTGTGTTGATCACATCCCTGTTGCCAGGGCTGAGAAATTTGCTCCCTTTTTCCCTGTGTGGCAGCTGGGAGCTGGGCTGCAGTGACCCCTGGTAGCTGGGTGAGGTGGCCCTTTGTCTATTGTATTCCCCATGGGACATCCTGCTGATGCCCTCCTGGGCATGCGGATGTGCTCCTGCAGACAGTGCAGGTATTCAGCCATGCTGGAGCTTGCTGGGGCTCCCACAGGCAGCGGAGGTGTGATGCTACTGGGAGCTGTGATCCCTCTTCCCTACTTTAAATCCAGGTCGAAGGAAGTGATGGTGGGATTGCTGCAGGGGGAAGCTGTGTCCACAAAGGGATTTTGTTGCTGTAGGTTGAACCATGCCCATCGCCTGCTCCTTGTCCCTTCTGCTAGGACAGTCCCATGATCGGGAATGCTCTGAAAGCACTTGCAGGGGAGATGACCACAGATCCTCCCATAGCTTTAGTGGAGGACATGGGACCCTGATGCATGGTATTGATTCAAAATCCATCTTGGGCAGCAAAGTGTCCTCAACACCAATGTGTCACCAAGCATTTGGGACAAGCAGAGATGCCTCATCCCATAAAAATGCCTGACCGTGGCCATCCCACTTTTGGGACAGCACAATGGGAGCTGAGTTGGTAAGAGAGGACCCCTCCATGATACTGCAGCAGGGCTGAAGCCCAGGCAGCGCACAGCTGCTCTGGAGAGAGTCAAAGCACTGCTTGTTCTGTATGAGATGCAGGATGAAGCCAGCGGCGCTCTGCGCAGGGAGGTTTGGAAGCGTGGTCCTGTGCAAGCCTGTGGAAGAAGCAGATATATCCCAAATATGGCATCTCCCGCTGAGCTTTGCCCTGGATCTGCTCGGGAGCGGTGAGAGGATGCACATGTCCTGGCTAGCCTGCAAGTATGCGATGTGCTAGGGGATGTGCTCAGGAGTGGACTTGCTCTGCTTGGCAGATGTGCCTGCAGCTGGCTGGACTGATGTGTGTCTGTGGGGAAGATAAAGCCACACTGAGTAAATTTTGCTTCCAAATTAGAGGATTTGGGCACTTTCCCTCCCCAGAAGTGGGAGGTAAGTGAGAGCTCCCCCCTGTTTTGACATAAGAATTCCCAAAGGATGAAAATTTGATGGAATTAGTCCTTGGCATCTTTAGTCATAGCTTCTCCAGGGCTTTTGGAGGCAGCTCATTTGTTCCAGCTGCTCAGCATCATGAGCACATCCCTGTGCCACCTCAGCGACGGGAACCTGGCTCCCAGACCTCACCAGGAGCAGATGCTGAAGCTGGGAAGAGAAAGCATCCACACCTCCTGCCCTCCTTGTTCTTGACCTGCGGAGGCCCCACCTGCATGACACCTGAAACCCTGTCATTGCTCAAATTGCCCAAAACAGACCTTGAAAGCAGAGAAGCAGCGCCTGGAGATGCATTCCATCACTGCTGTAGAAGAGCTATGTGAGATGTATGGGAAAACGCAAAACAGGAATACTTGCCCAAGACTGGAGCAGCGAGCACAGCACATATGGAGCAGATCCTTGTGAATGAAAGGGCCCTTTGCAGACCCCGACCTCCTCTCATCCCAAACCCGACACCATCATGGTCCCAGCAGCCTGCAGCTACCAATGCCAAGGGAACCATGGCCCATGCTGGTGTCCTGTGTGTGGTGGCGTTTGTTTTACACAGTAATAGCAAACACAACAACGTTGTCCCGCATCTTCCAAGTATGTGGAGCCTTTCCTGAAGCTCCTGCTGTTATAACAGAGAAGTATTTACTGACCACCAAGACTTCAGCCTTGCATCAGTGGATAAAATCCTGATGTGGTTTAGCAGCAGCCTGAAAGCTGGGGCATCCCCACTGGGGCATCCCTTTAGCAGGGGGTCTCAGCCACCCAGTTCAGCTTTTGAACCTGCACCACCAGAGGCTTTAAACTGCCTTGGCCATGAGGACAGGGTCAGATCCAGCACGGTGAGGTCCTGTGAGCTCCCATGGAGAAGAGCTACAGGTTGTCCCACCCCCATCCTGCTGACCTGGTTCAACCAGTGGAGCCCAAGCGCTCAGGATGGTTTTGCAGGGCTTCCTGGCACACTACCCCTTTTTTTAATGGTGCTGAAAAGAAAAGCTGATTCAGTTGAAACACTTCATCACCTGCACCATATCCAGGGGAGAGAGATGTCATTTGCATGGCCATTAGCTTCACTCAGGATGCCCACACACACTTTACCACAAGAGCAGAGGGACCAGTTTATGCGAGCATAGCTATGATGTATCTTCATGCCCTTTAGCCCACACAAGACTTGCTTGTCCACGCAGGACCAGGAGTGATGGATTCTCCATTTGTCACGAGCAGCATGGGCTCCAAGGTATGCTGCTATTGAGGTCTTCTGCCATGGAGGGGAAGACAAAGAGATTGAGATGCTCTCTAGGTACCATGCATGAAGACAGGCTGAGAACATTGGGGCTGTTCACCTTGAAGAAGAGAAGCTGCATGGAGACATCAGAGCAGGTTCCAGTATCTGAAGAGGGCTACAAGGAGGCTGGAGAGGGGCTCTTTGTCAGGGACTGTAGCGATAGGACAAGGGGTGATGGGTTCAAACTGAAACAGAGCAAGTTCTGGTTGGAGATAAAAAAGTTCTTTACTGTGAGGGTGGTGAGGTGCTGGCACCCAAAGAAGTTGTGAATGCTCCACCCCTGGCGGTGTTCAAGGCCAGGTTGGACAGAGCCTTGGGTGACATGGTTTAGTGTGAGGCGTCCCTGTCCATGGCAGGGATTTGGAGCTGAATGATCTTCAGGTCCTTTCCAACCCAAACCATTCTATGACTCAATGTGCAGCATAACGGGATCCCAAGCGAAGCGCGGGGCGATATCTCCATCTCTCAGAGCTTCCCAGGGTACTCACCACCGGCTCTCCCCAGCTGAGGGCTCTGGGGACAGGGGAGGTGGTGGGACCGGGCTGGGTGGAGGCAGCAGCCACGCGCCTCCGCTGCCGATGGGGCCTTGAGCTATTCCCTGAGCCTCACCGCTTCCCAATTAAAACACCTGAAAAACGCGATAGTGCTCCATTACCACTTCCCAGAGCATTTTGAAGTGTTAATTAAGCGATGTTTGTAGGAGCTGTGGTTACCCCGAGATGCACAGGCAGATAGGTGGCTACTTTTAGTCATCTCCCAAATCCTCATGCAGGCACACAGATCTGCTCACAGATGCAACCAAAGCCCACCACGCTCCGGGGAGCATCAGGGCATGGCTGGTGGGTCCAAATGGCATTCCTTCTTGAGTAGGGAGCAGGACAAGTATTTACTGCTAAACCTGACCTGAGAGGGGGACAAAACCTTCCTCCTAGCTGGGGACAGTGCAAGAAGAAATCCCTTAACTGCTCACTCCACCATATAAAAGCCAAAGTCCAGTTCCTGGGAATATTCAGGTATTACAGAGAACCATCTTCTCCTTTAGTGATCCTGCAAGCCCAGGGCAGCAAAGACTCTCTGGCAGGAGGAGGGATGTCCCTGTCCTCATGGGACACCGGGAAACCTCCCTGGCTAAGGGAGCTCAAGCAGAAATATGGCAATGGAAGATAATCTCCATTGTTTTGTGGCTGTGGTTAGAGAAGCAGAAGCTGCCTCTAACAGGCTGGGGTGGCAGAGAAATGGAGCTGCTGGGTTTGTGATAGCCGGGGCTGTGCTGTATTATGGCAACACAGACTTTATAGGGCTGCAGTAAATAGGTGCGCAGGCTGGGACTTGAGGCCGGAGCTTCATCTTGGAGGGTTCACCCTTGTTCTCCTTTCCCTACAACAGGGCATGTCTGCACACACGTGAGCAGGGGCAGCATCTCCCTGGTGCTGCCGGTCCAGTTTGGCTTGTTCAGGGGCTGTGACCAGCACTGGTCACCAGTAAAGCCTCACAGCACCAGGATGAGGATACCCCATCCTAAGGCCAGCAAAGGCGACCCTGGGGCAGGGTGTCTGCATCAAGGGCTTACTGCAAACCTGCCCTAAGCTGGCAGAGCAGCACGGAGAGGCTGCCCTGCTTTGGGGAGGCTTTTCGGGTTGTGCGAGGTGGAGGAAGGCACCAAATCCTTCTCCCTGGCGAGGCAAGAGCCAAAGCTGCTCCTCCTGTCTCACCCGTTGCGGGGAGAGTTTTGCAACCTGCCAGCCCCTATCCAACACCTGCAGACAAAACCAGTGTGGCGGAGAGGAGAGCAAGGGCTGGGCTCCATTTTAGCACAGCCCGTGCCATGTAAAGCCATATAAATAAATGAATGACCGGCCAAAGAAAAAGGCTCCAGCACACAAATAAACCCCTCTGCAGTCTGCCAAGCGCACAGCGCATCACCAAGGCAGATCAGCCTCATGCTGCCCCGTGCAATACTCCTGGCATCGCAGACTTTCCATGAGTGATCGGGCAGCTTTTCCAAGTATAAATTCAATTTATAACCCTAAAATTAGAGCAGGAACATCGCAGGGGAGCCAGGAAAAGAAACTTTGGCTCTTCAAAGCAGCCCTGCCTGGCAGTCACCCAGTGAAAGGTATATTACATAAATCCAGCCTGAAGCTGAACGACTCCAGCACTGCTGATGGGGAAATATCTGGTTGTAAATCCATTAAAGCTCCTCTGATCCGACAGTGTCAGAACTTCAGAGTCCTGCCATTTTTAACTTCTTTTTATGATTATGTTTAACAAGTTAAGCTCATTTGGCTAATGAGCTGCTTTATTCTTCTGAGAGGAAGCAGTGCTGAGTGTGGGGATGCGCTGTAGCTCGCTCCAACAGCACTGGGGATGGTAAGAAGAGGCTATAAATCCCCTGGGACCAGGGGACGAGGCATGGCTGTGCTGTCCTGTCCAGCCTTTCCCAGCCCCCCTCACATGAGATAATAACCTCCCTGCTTGTCTGCCTTTCCCCTGCAGCAGACAGGAGCATCCTACCCTGAGGAGGGATGCCATTGATACCCAGACGATTCTGATGGCTGCCCCAGCCTTATGTGTGAGAGCCAACATGCCAGAGACCTGTACTCTGACTTGGATCCCTTGTCCTACCCTGAGCTGAGCATCAGGGGATGCTGAGAGCAGGTAAGCAAAGCCAGAGCTATCAGCAGTCGCGCTGTCCCAGGGGCTTGGGCTTTCCAACCCCATCAGATCTAGGGGCTGGATGAGGAGTTTGCATTTGGTCCCTGACACTGGGGCTCTGTTTGCAGAGGGCACCTGTCACTTTGAAATACACCCTGTCCTGCCGCGGGGCCGCATCTGGCACCACAGGGTGTATATTACAGTGACAGCTCTGGAAAGGGCTCAGGGCTGTAAATGAAATCCCTGTCTCGGGGAGTGAGCTCCGCACTGAGGGACTCTGTGGTCTGGTCTTCGTCAATAATGTTCCTCAATAAATCCTCTTGAGCAGGGTGGAGGAGTAGGGGGCTGTGGCTTCACATCTTGGCCCGTCTGGGTGAGAAGGGAGCAAAGCTGTAGCCCTTGGATTGCCCAGGCTGTCTGTGGGGTTGCTCTGTGCTGCAAAAGGCTGAATCCTGGGAACAGATGCATTGCGAGTGATGCTCATGCAGCATCTCATAGCCATGTGTGCGCACAGACTGGAGGCCTAAAGTGCTCGCCAGATTTGCTGCAGAGTAGTAACCCCAGCAGGCAGGGATGGATGCTGGCATCTCAAAAAGCATCAAACACAGCAAAAGCTTTATCTCCTCTGATAGATCCCAACAGGTCACAGATCCCACTGATCTAAGGGCTCTGAGCAGAAGAAAATCAGAAGTGAATCCCAACCTTGGCAGCACCGCAGCCATGCACAGGAGGCAAAGCTGCTGCTCACATCCCAGCCTCAAATCTTGATGCGCCGGGCTCTGCCCTCAGCACTGAGTCACAGCAGCAGGGATGCAGATCCAGCACTGAGATCCCATGCTGCTCCCTCGCCCTCCGCTCCTACCACATCCAAGCCCAGTCCTGCCTCCATGAACCACAGGCTGGCACGAGCCTCCGACTGGATGTCACCTTCCTGGGATGTCCCAGCATCCTGGCTGCTGTTCAGCCCTCCAAGCCAGCAGCCTTGAGGAGAGGGAAGCATCAAGGTGGGGAGGGCTGATCCGGCACCACCAAGCATCATAGGGAGCCCAAGTGGCTGCTGCTGGCTCTGCTCCCAGTTGCAATCCTTTCCCAGTTTACAGCACTGAGGAATGCAATGGGAATTCCTGCCTCAGCACTTCAAAGCTTTCCCAGGGGGTTGCAGACCCATGGTGGCAGTGGTGGGGCTCACAACCTCCCATCTGCCCAGGGCAGAGCTGAATTTAGGATTCAGTGATCCCATGAAGTGCTTCCTATTAACATCAAGGCTGTGGATTTCTGTTCGGAGTAGAACTGGGTATCACTTCCCTTGCTCTGCTGTGGATCTCGGAGCTGAGCAGCAGACATCCCAATCCCATTTCATGGTCCTGAGCTGCACAAGCCACAACAAGCCTCACCGTGCCTCAGGTGGCTTTTACTTAATGGAAAAGAACACCCAGCGCTGGGGAAGGGGGGTTACGCCAAGGGAAGTGGGAGCAATGAATATTCCTTTATCTTCTGCTCCATAGAGTGAGATTTCCGCTCCTTTTGTACCAGGTTTGCTCAAAAGACAAAGCAAATGCCTGGGAGATGCTTTGCGTTGCGCCGGTTCCCCGGTGCTGGGAGCGCACAAGCCCAGCTCCCTGCTGCTGCTTGCTGGCGCGTGCCTCAATTCGTTTGAAAATCAGATGCTTTAGGGGAAAGTTTCTCCTTCCAGCCCTGCGTGCCCACATCTTGCATATGCAGGCGATCCGGCACACCTCTGCTCTGCATGCAGATAAAGGCATAGGCAGGGAGCAGGGCTGGAGCACAGCAGAAACCTCCCTGTGCTGCCATGGGGCTGTAAAACCCAGGTCCCAGCCTGGCTTTTCACCCCCAAACAACAGAGGGGATGTTTTCTTCCTGCTCATCTCTGCACGGTTGAAGGCTGAGTGTTCCGGGCTCAGGGCTGTGGGCTATGACTCAGTTACCTCGCGTGACTTCTAGGGGAGAAGCACCCATGTGGCAATGCTGAATGTCCTCATGTGGAAGTCCCTTTTCTGCCAGCGTGGGTTTGGGTTTGGGTTTAGGTTTGGGCAAGGCTTTCCTGAGCTGCTCGGGGAGGGCAGGGATGTTGCACCCTCTCCTGCCCAAACGCCAGGGGACCCTCCATGATGTTCTGCAGGGATGCTCGGACACACACCCCTCCCCAGTGCCACAATGGTCCAGGAGGGACCTGGTCCCATGGCTGTTTCAGGGCATCTGAGTCCTCCCAAGGTTTTGGCTGATGGAAAAGAAAGAGTTTATCCCAATATCAGCATCCCAGTGAGGAACGAGGTCATCAGTGATGTTATTTCTCAGCTCCAAAGTTTCTGCTTTCCATCCCTGATAGTAATTTCAGAATTTATGAGATTAGGGCAAAAAATCTTAAAATCAGGGCAGAAATTCTCAAAAATTCTTAAAATGTTAAAATCCTCTTAAAATCTTAAAATTCTTAAAATCATTCTTGAAAAACAGCTACTTTCATGCTCTTTGTTCACTTCCTGCGTTTCCCAGCTTGCTGAACTGGGGCTGTTGTGGGTTTCTTTCCACCTCTCCTCATTTTGGGGGGGTGGTTTTGACCAAAAAAAGGCAAAAGCCAGGGGTTTAGGGAACAGGGAGGGAAGGTTCAACTGGAAAAGCCAGTCTTCTGGTTCTCCCATTTTTCCAAGCCATCGCCCTCTGTTTTCTCTGCCTCTCCAGCCTGGGGCTGAGGCAGGGTGGACAAAAATGTGTCCCCTGGATGAGCCTCCTGCTTTGTCTGTGGTTTAGCAAATGATTTCACTTTCTATGTGTGGCCTCTGCCCTGTTCCTAAGACTTTCCAGAACACCACAAGCACAAAATGCTTCTCTTTTATTGGGCTTTTTCTTTCTGTTTTAGGCCGAAACCTGACTAATTTGGAACAAAAGGACGTCCCCTCCCTGGAAGCAGCCCAGTGCGTGGCACAGCCCTGAACATGACCACGGAGAGCTTCGCTGAGTTCTTGAATAAGCTCAAGGAAATCCATGAGAAGGAGGTCCAAGGTAAGGAGACATGAGAAGTCTTACTAAAACCAGCCAAGGTCCATTTCTTTGTAATGCCACCTGGGTCTGGTTCCTTTCATGTAACTTGAAGGGAGGAGTGGGTGTGGGTTAGGGAGCTTTGGGAGTTAGGGCTCAGCAAGCATACCCCGGAGAGAGGGAAGGTAAAAGGGATGGTTGGATGGATGGATGGTTGGATGGATGGATGGATGGTGAACAGATGCACAGGGTCACAGCCTGCCCCTCAAAGGAGCACATCCTCCATAGCACCTTGGTATCTTCAATGGGGTTTACTGAGAAAATCAGTAACTTTTTAGATGATGAGGAGGAGCAGAAGAGAGAGGCCATTCCTCCATCCAACACTGCTGGAGAGCAAGCCATGGAGGTGCTCAGTTCCTGCAGGGATCCCGCTTGCTCCAAGCATTAATCACAAGGGATCTGGCTCCTTTCCTGCTCTTGCTGCCATCCATGGTCTGTGATAAAGGTGACTTGGAAG
Organism: Psittacus erithacus; assembly: GCA_009867235.2. Lineage (NCBI taxonomy): Eukaryota > Metazoa > Chordata > Aves > Psittaciformes > Psittacidae > Psittacus > Psittacus erithacus. The sequence goes on from WYDI02023236.1 coordinate 11,671, forward strand.
GTTTGCAGACGTGACATGCACATCTGCCAGGCATCTTCTCCAAGCAACGTGGATTGGAATATATTTGGATACTGAGGGATCAAGGGGAGAGTGGAAAATCAGTAATCTATAAGACAGAAACAACAGAAGCATAGGGCTCTGTTAAAGAAAACCTTAGAGTCAGTTTGGATAGTTCATTCCTCTAGGGAATAAATTATTCCTCGGGCCATACATTATTTAAATAAGAACCATTAAGTTAAGCAACCAAATGCCAAATCCAATTGTTTTCCTATTAGAATAATTCCCACTATCGATATTATGACCAAAACAAGAGCGCTTTTGGAGGATTCTGCTTTATGAATTCATTCTTCTCTTGTGTAATTTCGAGCCGTGTGAGAGTCAGAGGAAACTGTTGAGCAATTTCAACCACATGTTTACATCTACTTTGCATAAAATGGGTTTGACAAGATGTAACGTCTGCAGATCCATCAGCGAAGGATGAGCTTGTTCAGCTGTAAATATCCCTCAAGATGCTTTGCAGCCCTGAGAGGTATAAAGTATTGCCCACCTGGGAAGTGCGTGCTGTAACGAGAAATGAGGAGAAACAACGCAGAAACAGACTTTTTGGGGGTGGGAGGGAAATGCAGACTCTTTAAATAGTGGAAAGAGAAAATGTGCTCACATTTTGCATCACTTTTCCTACTGTGTTAAACCGTGATGTGGTTTAACACAAGCAATGTGTTGTTCCTTCTCGGGGATAAGGTTTGTGAACTGATGAGGTTTCTGCAAAGCTGGTGTGCTCCTGATGTTCCAACGTTGCATTTTGTTCCTGAGTGCTGGGGAATTGGCAATGAATACCCACATCTCTGTCTCTGCTCTTTATCCCAGGTCTGCAGAGCAAGCTGACGGAGCTGATGACAGAGAAGTGCCGGTGAGCAATGCTGTGTCTGCTCTACCCACAGTAGGGCAGGGGTGGAGAGGAGGTTCTGCTGCTTCCTTTTCAGACCTCTGAGGCTGCCTGGTTCATAAAGCACGTTTTGCCTCTCTCGTTTTACCAAATCTAAGCCTTTTTGGTGATTTTCAATGCAAGTCCCCAGCACAGGCAGGGCTTGGGGTAATCCCAGCCCACCTACAGTTTGCCTTCCAACCGGCAAGTGATGCTTGTGCTTGCTCTCTTAGGAAGCAATAAACTGGAATGAAGCAAGCTTCCAGGGTGTCCCAGGGTGGCATCTGGGCTGCAGTACATTTGTTTCTCCTCCTGACACACAAGCAAAAGCAATGCAGCTACACCGGAATGAGCAGCACAGGGGCTGAGGGCAGAAATCCTTCCCCTTGATAGAGGGATAAAGGCACAGATTTGGGGGAGAAATCCAATAACTCTCTTTTCTTTGCTCTTTTTCTTCAATTAGTGATGCTCAGAGAATTGAAGAGTTGTTTGCTAAAAATCACCAGTTAAGGGAACAGCAGAAAGTCCTTAAAGAAAATGTGAAGGTGTTGGAAAACAGGTAAGATGGCTTTTTCAATAGCGCGCTGTTTGGTGGCAGTGAGGGCACCCTCCTAAGGGTCCTAAAGGTCTTCAGTTCGGGTTTGCTGTCTTCCCAGAAGCAGATAGCACCTGAACCCCTTTTTTGCTCATGCTCAGCTGTTGGCAGAGCTGGAAGAGCCTGGGCCAATACAGAGGAGCTTTTCTAAGCTGATGGTGGTAGGACTGGATCTGTCGAGGGGGAAAAGCCAGGGCTGGGCTGCACAGATGATAACCTCTCTCACCAATTCTGGGTGCTGGGCTGGGGGTTCATGCTTCCCCATGGGAAAGGCAGAAGCTTATTTTCCTCATGGGAATCATGTGATAACAAGCTGCTGTCCGTGGGTTTTCCTCCAGGCTGCGAGCGGGTCTCTGTGACAGATGCATGGTCACTCAGGAGCTGGCCAAAAAGAAGCAGAATGAGTACGAGACCTCCCATTTCCAGAGCCTGCAGCACATCTTCATCCTCAGTACGTACCATCCCCTGCCATAAGCTCAGCTTGGGCTCAGTTTTCCCTCTCCCAGATACTTGCATGTAAACCCCCATGGTGACCGGACATCCCAGAAGGGTTTGGGGATAGGGACAAGGGAGGGAGTGAATGGAAGAGTTGGGGCCTTGGAAAATCAGATCTGAGCAGGACTGCAGATGCAGACTATGTCCCTCCCCAAGAAGAGGAAGACACGCACATGAACAGGCAGAACTGGGGGGTTGCAGCCCTCTACACCCCCAAGAAGATGAGAGATGCTCATGCCAAGAGCAGCCCCAGGCTGGTCAGGCCATGTCAACAGCCTGGATGAAAGATGCATTTGATACTGCAGGAGCAACACTCTGGCAAAGACAGGGAAGTCACAGCAGCAGCTCAGTGCGGGTAGATGGGTATCAAGTGTGAGGGATCTTCTCTCCAGCCTTTGGCAGTGCTCCCAGCACCACTCAGGCTCCATGTGTTTTTCCCTGGGGATCTGGCTGGTCCAGTAAGGGTCGTGAGGGTAAAGGAGATAAGGAGATCCTATAAGGCAGTTAGGAGGGACACAGAGGTGCCAGCAGCCCTTGGGTTATCTCCCTGCTATGCCATTGCTCCCCAAGTGATGCTTTCAAGCAGAGTGACCCAAGGTAGCAGCTCACTCTGCCTCATCAATGCAGCACCCAGTTGCTGGGTGCTCACAGCTCCCTCTGACCCTCATCTGATCTCCCCTAAGGTCCCCTAAAGCAGCACCAGCTCATGGGAGGCAGCAGTGATGCTCACAAGCAGGGTGCTGGCTGCGTCCATCCCACTGTCCCATAGCCGCCATCCCATCTGAGTCATGCTCTCCTCTGAGCTGCAAGCAACCTCCAATCCTGACCAAACGCAGCTCGGGAAGATGCTCTCTTTTACCCCTTAGCCCCTGGGATATTTTCAGAGCAGGAAGAAAACCTGGCATCCCTTCAAACCCTGGTGCCATTTCCTCCTCCTCGTCCCTGTGCACCCACGGTGCTGTGAGGAGCGCCAGCTCCCTGCGTGCAATGCCTGAATCCAGGCACACTTGTGTCCCTGCAGCTAACGAAACGAACCGGCTGCGGGAAGAGAACAAAACGCTCAAGGAAGAGCTGAAGAAGCTCCGGAGCCTGGAGTAAGTGCTCAGCAGGGTTCCATTCACTGCGAGGGGTGTTGGTAAGGACAGAGGCATCCCCACAGCCGAGCAGGGCTACGTCCAGACCGTGGCATCCTCAGGGGTATTTTAGCATCTAAGTCCTATGATGTCCTGTAGATGTTAGATACCAAAACACCCGGAATGCTCTCTAAGTCCTTGCTGGTCTTTGCTCACTCCCCTGTTCACCTGCATCCGAGGATTGAGTTTTTGGGGAACAAGGGTATTGGACACTCCTCCATGGGTGTCTCATGGGAAGCAAATATCTGGGCTGCTCACCTTGGCCATGGATCCCAGCCAGGGTTTCCATGGCTTTCCAATGGCACCAGCTTTGCTCCTGCAGCAGCCAGAGAGGGGCTGCAGGAAACAGGTTGTGTTTGGGGAAGGAAAGTGACATGCAAGGGACTGAGATGGGGTTAAGAGGGAAAAGTGATCTGCACCAACAGGTTCATATCCCAGCAGAGCGCTATGCTGAAAGGCAGGTAACCTGCCAGGCTGGCCAGTACATACAAATCAGCTCATTCCTCCAGGGCTTAAAGTCCAAAGGAATTAGCACTGAGGGGTCAGTTTAGAACTGTGCTTTCTTTGGAGAACAGAAGCACCATCCACTTAAAGAGGAATTCTCACTTTTACTCCCCAATTCTTCCCAAGGCCTGAGGAGTTTCAGAGCTGTCGGTTGGGCTGGGTTTGCTGAGCATTGAGTATGCCTGCTCTGCTCCCTGTGCTGCTGGATAGGAAGATTCCCAGCCAAACACCCATGTGTCAGCATCAGGGTCCAGCCAGGACGTGGTCCATGACATAAGCGAGGGTCTCCAAGACTCAATGACTCCCTTATAGTGACCAGGAGCATCAGCCCCACCAGCTGGGTATGGTGAAGGGGGACAGCCACCACGTCCCCGTGCTGAACCCAGGCTGAAAGCCCAGCCAGGGACGTACAGATTCTTGCAGAGCTTTTGCAATAGCCACAGTTGGGTTTTGGCTGTCCCAACGTCACAGCCTCCTGAGACGTTACCCATGGCCAAGTGGGGAAATCAGATCTTGAGCTGCCATGCTGGCTCCGGCCCATGCTCCAGACTGCAGCTGAGCCGGCAATAACCTGCAGTGGAAGGAGGTGAGTCTGAGGATCCAGTATATCCACATACATATCTATATGTATAGGTGTATATTGGGCTTTATAACTCATAGGTCCCAGTACAGTGGCTCTCAAACCTTCCTTCTCCTGCCCCTTCTCCTTCCTTCATTTTCTCCTTTTAACAGGGACAGGGCAAAGCCCCCAGGATTCACCTCCAGGGAAAGCAGCTCCACTCCCAGCTCCCCATTGGCATTACTGTCCCCAGTGAGCAGGAACACCAGCACCGAGAAAGCAGCTCACAGGGAAGCAGAAGAAGCCCACCACGATGGGCCAGGCCTCGAGCTGGAAGAAGGTGGGTGCTGCGGGCTCCTGCCGCCCTTAAGGGACCTGCGGATGGGAAGAGTAACTGAGCTATGGTGCAAAGCTGCTCTGGGAAAGGGTCTGGAAAGCAAAGACGAAGCTGTTGGCAGCTCAGGTGGACATTGCCATGGGCCGAATGGTTGCTGAGGGTGGGGGGAATGCACGTCAAGGGAGAAATGCTGCTCTGGGAAAGGGTCTGGAAAGCAAAGACAAAGCTGTTGGCAGCTCAGGTGGACATTGCCATGGGCCGAATGGCTGCTGGGGGTGGGGGGAATGCATGTCAAGGAAGAAACACTGCTCTGTGTTAGAGTGCTTGGATGCCCTCACTGTGAGTGCTGTGCAGGTGTGGACTCACCACCCATTTCCTGCAGAGACCATGTTGCTCCGTTGCTGCACACACACAATGGAAGGTACATCCAGGCAGGTGCTGGCATGAAGTCCTCAACAGGAGGTGGCTGGTACCACCCAGTGGCATCCTCGGGAAGCGGGGGCACTCCAGCACCCTGCAGTGCATGCAGCGGCTCTGTGGGACCATCACCGTGGTTGTGTGTTTCTTGCAGAGAAGCCTGCAGGGCAGAGGAGCCAGAGAAGCTCTCCGAGCAGCAGGACATCCCCAGGCACTGTCCTGCAGGAAGTCAGCCTGGCAGAAGTGGTGAGTGTTGGAGGTAGCCGGATGTCCTCAGGCCTTTTCCCCGCCCCTGTGGTCATCTGAACTGGATCAAGAGGCTGGGATAGGGAGCGAATAGGAGGCACATAGGGGTGAAACAATCAGCCACACGCAGGCAGTTTGCTGCGGCCAAAGCCAAGGAGGACGCCTACCAAAATGCATCCTCTCTGCAGACGCTGCCCTTCACAAGCAGAGCATTTGGTGTTTGGCACAGGCTCCTGTCCCTGCTGTGAGTGTGTACATCTTTGCTCCTGTGTTTATCCTCCATGGCAACATATCTAGCATCCTTGAGTCCTCTCCCCATCTCTCTGGTTCCTCTCCCGGATGTCTTGCTGAGGAAAGCTCCCAGTGAGGGAGCTGGAGAGGTTGTGCTGAGCCACATTTCAGCGTAGCTTATCCTGAGTTATAGAGTCAGCTCCCCATTAATAGGGAGAGGAAGAAGCTGGAGCGTTGCGAGCGTTGGAAAAGCCTGGAGAACATCTAAACTGTGGGAGTTGTGGGTACTGAGAACAACTACACCCCAGCAGCCCTGCCCAGGAGCAGCGCTCATGGCTCCCCACCTGCAGCATCATGAAGAGTGGTATTTTCAGAGGGCCTGGCAAGCAGTGGTTGTCATTCTGTGCCTTGATGCAAGCCTGCTGTGCCTTTAAAACCCAAAGTATGTGTCAGCCGAGGGATGCGGAGTGATACGCTCATATTGGGCACTGGGAGATGAGGCCGCAGGACCTGGAGTCCTGTTCCTGGGAACTCAAGCCTGCATACACACCCACACAGATGCTTCTGTTTTGGCACAGCCTTTGCTTACCTGAAGACCACAGAACACTTGAAAGAGCAGGTGAAAAGGGGGTTTGGTAAGGCTGCAGGCTGGATCTGAGGATAATTAATAGGGATCACAGGAAGGGTTGGTGACATCTCCAGGTGGGCAGGGGAAAGTCAAGTCAGAACATGTGCTGAGCCTTTCATGACAGCAGATGGAGAAGGTGATGTCCTGGCCCCACAGCCAGGCACATCACTGGAAATGCACTCATCAAATCAGTGCAAGCTGGGAGCTTGCACGAATGAAGCCTAGTGGAATGAGTAGGGGACAGGGAATTTGCAGGGTCTTATCTTGGTTAAGTCACTGAATCATGGCTTGACTTGAGAGGAGGCACAAGACCTACAAATCAGTGCAGCCAGGAGATAGAGAGTACTGCGTATCCCGATGGAAAACACAAAGGGGAAACTTCCTGGGAAAACCAATGTAAATATGGTTGAGCTGTTGATCAGGACTGTATCAAACAGAGCTCTCAGGAGCTGATTGTCTTGGTCACAGCAGTGAGCTTGGTGGGGCTCCTCTTAACCATGTGCACAGAGGAACAGCTCACCCAGACTCTTCCCTCTGCCACAGGCATCCCAGAGGATCGCCAACCAATTGCATGGAACCATCGCCCTGGTGAGACCGGGCTCTAGATCCTGCCTCCTGGAAAGAAGTCCTTCGAGGGCAGCTGTGTCCCCACCAAGCAGGAAGACTCCTCTGCCTCCGGAGCGCGAGCACAGCCCCAGCCTTGAGGCGTGAGTTACCTGCTCGTGGGTCACGGTGTGGGTCTGATCATGGTCCGTTGCGGCAGTTCCACTGGGAAGACTGCGTTGGATGCAGTCTTGAGGACATGGTCTAGTGGAAGGCGTCCCTGCCCATGGCAGGGGGTTGGAACTGGATGATCTTACGGTCCTTTCCAACCCAAACCATTCTACAACTCTATCATGAGGCAGCCGGTATTCACTGTATCTGCCCACCTTCTTCTCCACACTTCTCCTACAGCCTTAGGGAAGGGGGGGTCTCCCAGTTTACACCAGCAAAACATGGCTGGAATCCAGGCCAGTGGGATCAGCCTCTCGTTACTCCAGCTTGGTCAGACAGACCCATTAAGGGAACCAAGTGCCCTCACTTCCAGCGGGGAGGAGAGGACTTGCCCCACTGGTGGCAGCAATCCTTTCTTATCTATTCTAATGGGCTTTTCTGCAGGGCTCAGCACCTCCCCATGCTTATCCGCTCCATTGATTTCAGAAGCACAGAGGGCTGAGCAAAGCCAGGGAGTTCACCTGGAGACAGCGTGAACTTCCCAGAGTGGGATTAGATCTGCTGAGCATTCCCAGGAAAAGCTCACACGCACGGAAGCTGCCAAATAAGCAGCAATAGCAGGGACTGGGTTTGCAGGGCAGGTTCATGTACAATAATGACCTTGGCATGGCTGTAAAATCTCCCATTGAGTTAGGGCAGGGTGGGCTGTTCCTCTGTCCTAGAGGTCTTCAGGTCCATCAAGGCACTGAAAAAGCCCAATGGAGGGTTCTTAGGATGCTTCTGGCTATAAGGGGCGGATTGAGAAGTGACTTCTCAGCAGCAGTGCTGATGTGAGCGATTGCTGCATCCTCCATTCGCTCAATTCCCTGCCTGGAGCTGCTGTGGTCCAGAAGCAGGAGAGCACTGTTGGATGGTGGCATGGTGATGCCTTCCTGCTGCCAACTGCCCAAGCCCCACGGCCACCAGAACCCTCCTCCCTAGCACAGCACCCAAAATCAAGCATGATGCCTTCGGCTGTAGCAGGCAACAGGGCACAGAAAGAGCAAGAGAGACCACGCACATCCCCTGCAGGAGCTGGGAAACTGCATGGAAATTCTCTGATTAATGCGGTTGTTTTCTTCCTGCTTCTTGCAGTTATTTGTCAGCAACTAAACCGGACTCCCCCAAGGCCATTCCCTCCTATGAAAACCTCAAACTGATCGCCCGGAGAGAGCAGCTCTGCCTGCTCCACAAGCACCTTTCCCTGCATCAGCTGGGGCTGGCAAGCGACTATGCCCCTGCCGACCGCGATGGCAGCAGCTTCTCCAGCCACTTGCTCAGAGCCAAAGATGCTGATGGCAGGACACGGCCCCGCGATGGCTGGGAAGACCACGCAGCCTTGCTGAAGCTCCCAGCCACCATGGTGTATGTGAGGGACCAGCACCTGGAGGAGAAGCTGCAGCTCCTCAGGCACAGGGACCGGCTGCAGCATCTACTCATGCAGCAGTGCCAGCCAGGCCGGCAGGCAGATGGAGACACAAAGCTCCCACCGGAGGAGCGGCCCGTCTCCCCGTGGCCAGGCATCACACCAGGGTGCAAGGAGGAAAGGTCCCTCCTGGAGGATGCTGCGGATGGGAAGGAAGAGAAGGAGCTTTGGCTGAGCCGGGACAGCTCCGAGCTCCGAGGAAAGGCAAAGGCAGCCAGGGATGATGGTGCAGACGCGCCGCTGGATCTATCAGACTCTGGCCGTGGCAGGGGAAGGGGCCGGCACCACCGCCGGGAGCCGCGGAGCCCCGGGGACAGCCCCACTGTGCCTGCAGCCCATGGTCCCCATGGGAGACATGGGGCAGAGCGGGATGTCTTGTGCTTTTCCCCCTACTGCTGGCCCAGTGCCACCCAGGCACTGCCTGGTGCTGCTGAGGAGGAGGAGGATGAAGAGGATGCAGCTGTGGTGAGTACAGCTCATGTTGGCATCAACCGTGGCCCCTTCCTCTCCCCAGGATGCCCAGCACTGGTGCTGGCACTGTTATGACCATTAATGTCTATGGGAAGATGGCTTTGCTGCATGTGTGAAGCCACAGGGATGTATTTGCACATGGCAAAGCCTCAACTGCCCAGCCCTGGCTCCCATTCCCACCTCCCCTTCCATGCGTGTGTGGTTTCCATCCAATTCCAAGGACAGGCATTGTCTGTGCCCTGTCCCACAGGTTGGTGCAGGAGGTGTGCTGGGCACCGCCTGTGCATAGAAACACCTCTGCCATGCTCATCCCCACGGCTGTCGCTGTCATCGCATAGGGGCTGGGGATGGTCCTTTCCCCCTGTCTGGTGAAGGCAGCATTTGTGCTCCCTGTATCCCACAGCTCACAGTCTCACGGGCACATCCGACAAACAGCTCCACACCGAGTGACCCAGAGGCCCCTGCAGAGACCGGGGTGAGGCTGGATGTCAGCGCACAGAAGGGAGAAGCAGGTAAAAAGCCCCAGGCAAAGGTGACATTTGAGAGCAAGAGCATTTGGGTGATGGTATCTCACAGCCCGGAGCTCTGCACTGGGCTCTGCACGCACCCACAACTCCCATGGACGGAAGCAGTGGCTGGCCAGCACGGGACACCCTTCCATGGAACCTGGTGCTCCTGGTTCCAGGGCTTTTGGGCCATCAGGGGAACTTCAGGTTCCACATCTTCATCCTTAAGGGCTCAATTTTCAACCCTAGGGATGCCCAAGATTCAGGCTCAGTATCTATAGGGAGAAAATAACCTGGCTGTTCTGCAAAGAGCCCAACGGCTCTGCTCAGGGCAGACCAGGAGCCACCCATGGGTTGCCCTTGCATGCCCTACAGACCATCCTGCACTCAGCTGCGGGGTGGCATGGAGCTCTCCAGGAGCTAAAGACATCAGTTTAACACCAACCCACTGGCAAAACCCACTCCACAGTGATCCATGACAGGACAACACTGCTGCTCCAGCATTACCCACCCCTCTCAGGGAAGCAGAAACTCAGAAATCACCCCAGAGACGGGGAAAATGAAGAGGTTTGCAGGACTAGCGCTGGGCAAACCATCCCTGTCTGTTCCAACTTGCTCCAAAGCATGCCCTGTGCTGGCACAGGATGTAGGGCTGAGCATGGAGCGAGGGATGCTGATACCTGCAGCAGGAAGGACAGGATGCTCTCCTCCCTTTCCCAGCTCCATCCTCCATAAGAGCCTTTTCCATTCCCCAAACCAGCAGCGCCCTCAGTCCGGGGACACATCACGCTTTCTCCCTGCCTGACCACTGCAGGATGTGGGTGCCAGGTTTGCCCAGGGTGGGTGGGAGGGAGGCAGCAGCCATGGGGAGCGGAGCAGGAAGCACGTCTGCCCAGAGCTGCTCCATTCCAGCCTTACTGGCTGGGCCAGAAAGTTGAGCTCGCCTGGATTAGTTGGTTTGGGCGTGTCGGGGTGGTTTGGGAACACTGGAGCAGGGAGCCCTCTGTGATTTACATGCTCAGGAGATAGCATCATAGCAGAAGAATTTCAGCTGATTGCATTCTGGGTGTGGGAATACAGGGCTTTCTTCAGTTCTCACCTTAAGGTTGACACAATGCAAAGGAAACTGTACACAAATAGTTCTGCACTTTCTAGTGAACCTTAGCCCCCACCAAGGATAAAGAGAGGATGGGATGAGGGGCTCTACAAGGGCTTGAAAGCAGCAGGGCAGGGGCAGCAAGGGAGGATGCTCTACCAACAATTCCCCCTCAGCAAGACCTGGGTGTATGGAGCAACAAGTATGGAGGTCCTGGAATGCCCCTGGGGAGGGGACACAGCTCCATCCCCAGCCCTTCCTGCCCTCCATGGCCAGCGCTGCTGCGCTGCTGTGGGTGCAGGCAGGGTGATGCCAGCAGCAAGGCTCGGTCCCCGCGCAGCTCTGCTCTGTGCAAAGGTCGGGTGCGTGCCTGGTGCGTGCAGGTACGTGTCTGGGGCTGAGCAGCCTGCGGCAAACCCCTTCTGCTGGGCAGGGAAGCAGCTGCCCTGCCTTTCCTCCCTCTGCTCCTCTGCGCACGATCCCTGTTGAGAGCCACGGGCCAGCACTGGGCTGTCCATTTGGCCTCTTTACCCAGATACGCTTCTTCCCACCCTGGTCTCCAATGGGAAGGTGTAGTCTGGGGTTCTAAATACACTTCAGCTTCCAAACCTGCACATAGCCATGGGCTTTGGGGCAGCACTTATGGCCTTAAGGTAGCAAAGTCCTGTGGATAAGGTTTTATTGGGAGCTGGTTCCCCAGCAGAGTCCTGTTGGATCTGCCATAAATACTCATTTCAAGCCATGCAGTTTGTGATGCCTCTGCTTCACAATAGAGTTTATTGCTGATTCTGTTTGCTGCCTCAATGGGTTTGTGTCTGCTCCTGAGCTTCTGTGGCCTCCTGCCAGCCAAAAACCCTTTCCTGTTGTGTTTCCTTAGATGACAATGATGCCGAGTCTGGGAAGCAGGAATCTGACGAGCCAGACACGACGGACAGCGAGGTTTGTTTGCCCTCCTCAGCCATTAGCTTGGGCTGTTGGGTCCGAGAGGTGTAAGACCAGTTATCCCTGCCCAAGCTCACTCCAGAGGGTGATGGCCCTTCCTACACAGGGTGCCAAGCCCCATTCCCACACTGTTACCCAACTTGTTGCTGAGGGATAGAGATACCACCCTTTCCAGCTAGCCAAGAGGGTTTATGAACAACAGCATTCATCACCACTCCATAGCAATGGTCACAAAGGTCCCCAGCAGTGCAGCCAGGCCACCAGCTCCCTATGGAAGCCAGGGTAGTTTATGGACTTACTTCTCTTCTCATTGATGTAGGTGGCTGCCCCATATGAAGATGATGTCCCACAAGAAGCCCAGGCTGATGGGAAATACTTTTGCACCAAAGACAAAGCTCACGTGCTGCAGAAGAAGAGAAAAAGAGGACACGATCCGCAGGCAAAAGGTGGGCAGGAGGAGTTCCTTATGGCAGCAGCTCGGGGCTACAACACCTGAGGGCACAAACTCCCTTCCCTGCAGCAGAGATGAGGGTTCTCCTCTGCCAAGGGCACACGATGCTTTGGCCACGGTTGTGTCTCCATCCAGAGGAGCCCCTGCTAATGGTTAGCCAAGGAAACCGGGTCAGGGAGGCCAGGAGGGCACTCCTGAGCACCTAAGCTAACAGGGCTAAGTCCATCGTGTTTGCTTAGCTGGTCAGGGAGGTGGCGACTGGAGAAGGCCACATTCCCAGGGGTGAGCTATTGGCAAGCAGAGAAAGGTTTCTGCCAGCTCTGTTGATCAGCCAGCGCAGCCATGGAGGTTTCCCTGCTGACAGAGGAATGTGCTGTGCCCGTGTTTCCTACAGGTGAATAAGCAGAGCTCTGCTCCTGATAAGGCAAGGATAAGACAATGTGAATATCGAGGCTTGAGAAGTGCTCTGTCAGAAATACCCCACCATAACCCCCTCTTGGACCATGGGTAAAGACAGGGAAGTGTTGACCAGTTATAAATGCAGCGGAGGCTCTTGTTTAAGCACAAAGGGGGCTTGTTTAACAGGCAAGTGCTGCCCCTTGCTCTGTGCCTGGCCTTTAGAGGTGCCTGTTCACTCAGGGGACATCACCACTGGGTGAGAGCTGGGTGAGAAGAGGATTTGCTCTACAAAGCCAGCCACTTGGAGCACGGGGGAGGAAGCTGTCCTGTCCTCCCCTGGACAGCATCATCCGACTCCTGGGACTGTGTCCAAGGATGTCCTGAGTGAGGGCCGGATGCAGTTGTGGCAAGGATGGGGTGATGGAAAGGCAGAACCCCTCTCTCAGCATGTGCTGTGCGCCATGGGAGGGGGAAAACTCCAAGGAATACATCCCAGTGGTCCAGCTGCCCTCTCAGGTACCCCCCGCACCAGGTCAGTTCTCTTCTTGTTTCTGCTTCCCAAGTTGTTTCTGCTTCCAGGCTCACATCAGCCTCCCCCAGGCATCTCACGTGAGAGGGGTTTCTCTTCACCTTCCCTTTGCTGAGCTTTGCTTCCTCCTGTGCTGCCCCTATTCTGGGATGAGGCCACGCTGTGCTCATACGTGTAAACCCATCTCTCTGTGGGTAACTGCTGCGGTCGTCTTGCTTTTACAGGAGCTAAGAAGTCAATGAGGGGAAGAAAGAAAGTCAAAGTGGAGCAGTGCTCAGCGGGGAGCACAAAGGAATCAGAGAACAGCTCCGCTTCCCACAGCGCTCCCTCCGAGGAGACCTAACAGCGGGGCAGGATGAGAAGCGGCACAGACACTGCAGAGCAAAGGAGAGGGCTTGGGGACCTCAGCATCCCACCCATGCTGGGAGAGCGGCTCCTCCTGCTCTGCTGGGGCAGGCAGTGGGGAACCCATAAGGACTCATTCATGAGTAGAACACCCTGAGAATCCTCACTTGGTGCCCCAGGAGAAGCCAGGCAAGGAAGAACCATGCGGGTGATGCCTGGAGCAGCCCGGTCACTGCTGGTGGAGCAGCACATTCAGTGACCCCAGCCCCACACTGGAGCAGACTGGTGCTAGGAAGGAGATGCCCTCCTTGCAGCACTCACCCTGGTCAGGACCATGTTCTCCCCTGGGATTTCATGCAAGGAGAATGGACCCCCCAGATCCCGCTCCCCATGTACTGGCCCCAGTGGCTGACCAAAGGCTGGTGACCGAGGGGAACCCCATGCACAAACCCTCATTGATTAAATCCCTACCCAGGTCTCACACATGTGTGGATCTTGTTTGACCTGGAGAAAGCCCATGGTTTCCTTTAAATGAGGAGCAAGCACATGGGTGGGCAGTGGGACATGTCCTTGCAGAGGGCAGGGAGCATGGGAAGAGAAGGCTGTTGTGCTCCCTTTCCCCAGGGTGTCCTGCCTGGAAAAGGGAGGTGTGTGGGACCCAGCGCCAGCTCAGCAGCTCCCCCTGACCTTGGCAGCATTGCTGGGAGCTGGTTTTCACTTGGATAATCTGTTCTTAAGCGCTGTTTTTCTGATGCGTTAAGCATGGGGAAGTTTTCCTTCAGCACTGAGTGGCAGGAGATGGGAGGAGAAGGGCTGCAGTGAGCATCCCTGCGCACGTCATTGCACCAGGAGCTGGGCTGGGCTCTTCCTTGTGGGAAAAGCTGAAAAATTCCTTAGGCAGCTCCCATCTTCCTCCCATCTCCACGGTTTTGCAGAGCTCATTGGAAGCCATGGGGTATCTCCATTAGCAGCAGGCTGGTTGTGGAAGCACGGCCTCCAAATAACCCCTGCAGAGCCCTGCGCAGAACATGTGCGTTAACACCAATCCCTTTGCTAGAGATCCTGCCCCTGGCTGATGGGTTTCTCCTCCTCACGTTCAATCCAGCTTTCAGCAGCTTCTGCTTAACACGGGGCCAGACCTTGAAAACAGAGCAAGGGGTGACAGATTGGAGTTGTAGAAGGGGTTTGTATGCCACAATTGCTTCCCCCTGAGAACTCCATGCAATAGAGTCCAGAGAAGCTCCTCTGGGCTCAGCCCTTCAGTCATGCTTTGCACCAGGAGTGAAGCCCCAGCTCATAAGTTACCTCCTGGCAATGGATTATCTGGGAGCCAATGTCCTTGAGGTGTGTGCTCAAGAATGCTTGAGACGTCCAGGTTATGAAGTGGTAACAGGTCTAATGGAGAAAGCAGAACCTCCATCCCCAGCACAGCTGCAGTGGTGATGCTCCATGTCCACAGGCCCCAGGCAGGGCAGGAGGGAGCTCTCATGGCACAGCCACCATGGGCAGACCCCAGCCTACACAGTGCCTGGGGGACCGGCTCAGCCCACGTAACCTTCACCTCATTCTGCATCTCATTGCTGTGGTGCAGGCACAGGAGCTGGCACAGGGGGTGCAGGTTGCAGGGCTGCTTTGCCCCAGCTTAGTGCTCATCAGACCAAGGCCATGGGAGGTGGATCAGGGCCACAGGTGATGCTTTCCCCTCCTGGGCAGGCAGCACTGTGTGTCCCTTGCTCAGGCTGACTTGCAGGAGGCAGCGGTACCCAGAGCAGCACTGACCGCACGCGGTGAACTGGGTAAATGTCTGTTAAAAATACCCCATCCAGGGAAAAAAAGACATCAGATCAGAAGCTGAAATGCAGCTCCACAAAGAGGCCCTCAGGCTGCAGGGAGGCAGCCTGGCATCGGGAGAACTGGAGGAGGGAGGGAACTTTAACACGACTATAAAGTCATCCCCTCCCTATGACGATCCCTCGATAAGCAAAACGTGCTCAAGTCCTGCCAGAAATAATGAACAGCCGAACTTCTTTTCTTTCCTCAAAGGCTTTTTTCCCCTCCCATTGCACAAAACCCCCGAGGAATCCACCTTCATTTATCGGACCTCTATGCTCTTTCATGTTGCTTCTTTGCCTTTTCCCAGCAGGGATTTTCAGCTGATGCCCTGTATCTCTGTGCAGGATGTGTTTGAGGGCTGGCAGGGACACGTATTTCATAGCCAGGGCAATCCTATTACTATAAAAACTCTGACAGCTCTGAGCAAAGTACTCATTGCTGAAGGGGAGTGAAATACAGACACTGCACTTGATCCAGCCCTGGCAACTCTGCTCCGACAGCCCCTGGCTTGCTGTTTCCCACCACCACGCTGCAGAAGCATGGATAATTGCTGAAGGCCATTAATTCTCACAGTTATGCCTGTCAGGCTTTTGTTGAAGTCAGGCTTGACAGAGAGATGTATGTACTGATGGGGTGATACGCAGAGCAGCCTCAGACTTGAACTACTCTGCCGTAAGGAAGGAATTGGAGACACGCAAGGAAGCCTGGAGCTTTGCAGAGGTTTTCCGTATGGAGGTTTGGTTCTGATGGAGGTAAGGATGAGTCTGACGGGCTTATCCTGCCTCCCCTGGGAGCACACAGCCTCTTCATAATGTCCCTGGAATTCGGCTCATGACCCCAAGGAACATTGTGCCCAGCCCCTGCGATCTGTGCTTTCTGCAGGCTCAAACCCTTTCTCTTGCCGCATTTCTGCTCAGCACAAGGGTGTTTTACACAATGATCTCCACTGACACTACCCTTGGAGCGCGTGGGTCACAACCCCGTGCTGCCCCACGAGCAGGCCAGGCCCTCTGGGGGACTGGCAGCTCACATTCGCGTTGCTCTGACAAATCAGAGCTCTGATGTCACCGGTGATGTGATGTAGGTAAGGACACCCGGGCCTGTGAACAGGATTCCCAGAGGAACGGGTTCGGAGCACAGCTGAGGCCAGGGGCTGGGTTGGAAATCGCAGCCCAGACAGGGCAAGGGTGTAAGCATTCCTGTTTGCTTCAGTCCATCCAAACCAGCAACAGCCGGTTCCTTTATTGCCTGTCATGCAAAACAGTCCCAGTAATAAGCCATCCACAACTCTTTTACTTCCTGATCCTTAAGCATCTGCGCGCTGAATCAGTCTCACAGCTGAGGCTGCTGCTCTCTGCAGACCCCCTGGTCCTCCCTGCATCAGCCTCCCACCAAACTCAGCAGCAAAGTGACACTTTTGGCTGCTCTCTAGCCCTGGTTTGTAACATTTCATAAGCAGTAAGTTTGTGCAGTGAATATAAACCTCCCCCTTGGAAAAACCCAAATTGCCGCCACACAAAGGTTCCTCTGTTGGGTGTGTAATGCAAACGGTGCCGTGCAGGGAAGTAGGAAGTCCAATGAGCAAAAGGGAACTGTGCTGGGGAGGCAGCTGGCTGCAATGCAAGAACCAAAAGCACCCAAAATAGAGTCATTCACATCAGTCCCTTCCCCTTTACAAACTCCTGCGGTGTTACTGCCCCCATGGCAATGGATGTTTTGAAGGTGACTTAATTCACGCTCCTTTCATGAGGCTGAGCACCACCTTCTCTGCAGTGAGATGCTTTTAGCTGGATCTGATCAGTAAGTAATGCCCATTTATAGGGCTGGCTCTGGAAACACAGCTTCACTCCTCGGTTCGCCACAGGAGAACTCATTCCAGGCGTTACTGAAGTCTTGCTTAAGTCCTGTTTCGGGATGTAAGCTGGGCTTTTTGTGTAGGTCCTTCCCAAGGTCAGAGGCACCCTGCATGTGTGTAAAAGGGGACAGGGGCAGCTCAGAGGCTCAGAACAGAGCACGAGGGTGATCCTTTGCACTTGGAAAAGAGGCTCTGAAGTCCTGGATAGGTTCAGCAATCCCAGCATCCAGTGGTTGTTTCTGCAAGGGAGAGATTTAGGGAGTTCCTTTGCTTCTTTATCTCAGCAAAGTTTATCATAGGAATTACTTTAGGCTCAGGGAGACCTTAGAGCAGCTCCCAGTGCCTAAAGGGTCCCTCTGGAGAGGGGCTTTGGACAAGGGCCTGTAGGGACAGGACAAGGGGAATGGCTTTAACCTGCCAGAGGGGAGACTGAGATGAGCTCTTAGGCAGAAGCTCTTCGTTGGAACTGGGTGAGCTTTAAGGTCCCTTCCAACACAAACCAGTCTGGGATTCCACGACCTTCCCAGGCTTCCAGAGACCACCCTGGTCCCCTGTTAGGCCTCTGGGATCCCCATCTACACCCTCCTTAGGGTGGGGAAAACGTTCTCAGAAATTTCGGGAGCCTTATCTCAGTCCCAGCAGCCTCTCCAGCGGGAAGGCTGCTCTCCTGGTTCCCAGCCTAAGTATATTTATGACCTGGGTTTTTTTGCTCGATTTTGGGCCTTGGTTTTAAAAAAACCTAACACCCAGCCCACATATGTACTTGAAAATGCTGTTTCATATCAGACGCTTAGGCTAAATCCTGCACCTCTTTCATGCAGAGAAATCTGGTGACTTTGGTGTCTCTACTGCCCATATACTATTGGAGAGACGATTTGCAGGCTTGGCCTTCTCCTCACCAGCTCCTTATTCAGCAGCCCACAACTGCTCAGACTGTACCCACGCAGCCCAGGGCTTCCTCTGAGGTAGAGCAGGAGCTCCAGGAACAAAACAAGCCTGAATTGAGAGTTAGAGATTCAGAGTAAAGCTTTATATCTGTGCAGTGTTGCTGTTGTGAATGTAAAGCTACCTGCCTGCCAGTTTGTCCTGGGCTCTGCAGTCATTAGGACTGGAGCGGGCTTCCGCTGCTGTGCAGCAGCACAGTGATGAGTCCATCCTTCCTCCAAAACAGCATCCCTGGGGATGCATTAGGAGCATCTCCAGCTGAAACGGAGCTCGGGTTCCCTCCATCTCCCTGCTGTGGGGATTCCCTCATTGCAGGAAACAAGGAGAGAAGTTGCTCAGGATTGTGCCCACTCTCTGCCAATTGTGGAAATGATGCTGCTCTGCCGCCCATCTGTTTTAGCAGCAGATTCCCTGCAACATAGCAAGATGCCCACGGAACTCACACACTGCGAGCTACTTGGCTTGTCAGACGCAGATGAAAGCTCCCCAGCATTAACAGCAGCAACATTCGACGCTCTAAATTCAGCTTTGAAGTTCACAACCCACTAAGCTACGGAGGCTGCCTCCTTCCTGCTCCATCCTGCGCTGACTCAGTGGGACGATGACATCCTACAGCTGTTTCTACAAGGAAAGACTAGGAAAAACACCCTATTTCTCTTTAAAAAGCCAGGCCTGGGTTCTAGGGAGCTGTTTGCTGTCATGGGTTCCATGCCTATTTATCCCTTGGCTTAGTTGCTGAGCTTGCCAGAGGGAAGGATTTTAATTCCTTTTTATCCCAATTATATTTTCTACAGCTGTGATACGAGATGATGCTGCCAAATGATTTAGGCTCCAAATGTGACCTGTATTGAATAGTATACAATTCTGGAGATGTTCTTGGGGTTTTAAGGGTAAAGTTTCTATTTCCATGTAGACTTTTTAATGGAAGCCACCAAGAAAACCTTGCTTTATGTTTCCTATCCTATTATTATTATTTACTATTAAAGCTCCAAGACAAGCGTTGATGCCCCACTTACAACAGTATACCAAAAAAGGGCCTTATGAAACAGCCATATGAAAAGACATGGAACCTGTAGGTGTTTTATGAATCTATCTTTTATTCAGTGCCCATATTTCAGGTCCTATCATCAGGCATCAGTTTGACTGCTGGTGTATCAAGAGTTGTCACGTAGCTTCTTTAACTGTATTTGGCAAGAGCATTTACCATTCTAAGGGTCCTGTGTTGAAGACACATGAATTGCTCTTTAACTGGACATCTCGGTAGTGCTTCGTTAATGACAAATCTGGTCTGATACGTCCATGTCTATGGGCAAAGTCCTGCTTGGGAGCACAAGCTGCTTTGGCGCATGTGAGGTGGGAAGCACAGGGGTCTGCAAGGACCATTTCAGTTTGGGAGGAGCACAGAGGCCACCAGCATCCAACCCCGCTGCTCACAGCACCCAACAAAGCTCCCATAGCCTCCCCGCCAGGCCTTGCCGCAGGGGCAGTGTCAATGCACATCGAAGTCCCCAGAGGATGGCGGAAAGGGCAGAGCTTTCCTGCTTGGCAAGAAGTCAGAGCATCATCCCGGGATGTGGCACACATGGGGTCAAGTGCCTCTGGGTATGTTTATTCTGTGCAGTATAAACAGAGCAGTCCGGGAAGCAGCATGCTGTGCAGAAATGCCTTGATGTCACTCCGTAGAGATAAATACCAAGTTGATGTTCTCCCATATCCGGGCCTGCTTTGCCCATATACGTCCTGTGATCAGCACTGCCTCAGCTTAGCTTCAGAGGCATCAGGATTCATTCTCTGCATGGATTTCGGGGCTGGCGGTGAGTCTCAGGGCTGTGCATGAGGATCCAAACCCTCAGGGATGGTGGGATGGGATCCACCCCAGGCCTCCAAGCTAGTGAGCTGGGTCCCAGGCTGATCTGCTTTTTATAGGTCTGATGTGCACAGCCAGCAGCTGATGGCTCTAGCAGATGCATCCTCCCTGCTTGCAGGAAGGCCAGGAGCCCTTGGGAACAGTCACTGGGGGTTTAGTGAGGGGATGGGGGCAGTAGAGCTTTAAGTAAGTCATCCAAAGGGACACGGTGGGGAGGTGCGTGGGGACACGATGGGTGCTTGTGAGCGGACACAGTGGGCTTTTGGCTGCGGTGGGGGAGCACCCGAGGGATGAAGGCGCTGCTCGCCTGACAGCCCCGGAGGCACGCCCGGGGAGGCGGCGCGGGAGCCGCAGCCGCCGCGGTCATCGGGACAGCCCCTGCCCGCCCGGCGGGGGCACCACCGAGCCGCCTGGGCTACCGGAGCCGTTGCGCGCCGGCGCTAGGACCCGGCCGAGCCCTACCGGCCGGGGAGGGAAGAGCCGGAGCTCCCCGTCATGGCCCCCGGAGCCAATGAGCGCGGAGCCGCCGGCGGTTTCATTTACATTCGGTCGCGCCGCAGCCAATGAGCGTGCGAGCTGGCGGCCGCGCTGCACCGGCAGGCGCCCCGCCCGGCGGCCGCGGCTCATTCGGAGGATGGCCTCCGCCGCGGCGTGCGGCTCCGCGCCCGCCCGTCCGCCCCGGCAGCAGCCGCGGCCGCGGGGCGACTCCCGCCGGCGCCAGGCCGCGCTCTTCTTCCTCAACAACATCTCCCTGGACGGCCGCCCGCCCTGCCCGCCCACCGAGCAGCCGCCGCCACCCGCCGGCTCGGCCGAAGGGGAGGAGGCAGCGGCGGCAGCGGAACCGGCCGGAGCCCTCCCGCGCCTGCAGTCCCCGCCGCCCCCGTGCCCGCCGCCGCCCGCGCTGCTGCTGCCCGGCGTCCCCCCGCTGCTCGCCGCCGCTGGAGCCAAAGGGGAGGCGGACCCCTCCCGCGGGGGCATCTTCCTGCCGCAGCTGCTGTTGGGCGGCCCGCTGTGCCCGCCGGTGCCGCCCGCCCCGCCGGGGATGCTGGCGGCCGCTAAGCCGGGCACAACGGGGCTGCTGAGCCCTACGCAGAGCGCGGCGGGCGGCGGCTTCGTGCTGGAGACGCAGCGACAGAGGTGAGTGAGGGGCAGGGGCGCGCCGGGCCGGCCCGCAGCAAACCCCCCCTGCAGCGGCCGCACTGACCCCGCGGGCGTGGGAAGCGGCGGGACCCCCCCCCCCCGGGGCCGTGGGAAGAGCCGGAGTTTCCCAGGGCCCTCGGCCGGCGGCTCCGGGGGGTGAGGAGCGGAGCATGGGAAACGGGCGGCCCTGGGAGGCGGTGCCGGCCCCGCTATCGCCGGGGGGCACCTGCCCCGTACCGAGGGTGAGCGGCCCCCGGGGCTGGCTGCGAGGGGAGGGGGGCGTTGCGGAGTCGCTCGCTGAGTCTGTGGCTGCAGCCCTGCGGTATCCCGAGCGCTGCCTCCTGCTTGTCCCTTCGCTTTGGTTCTGCATCTTTCTGCTTCCCGATGGAGTCATTGCTAGGTAGGACTCTATGGTGTACGCTGCCCGTGTTCTCATCTCTGCTGCTTCTCTGTGCAGTAACTCTGTGTGTTAATAAACGTCCGGGCGCTGGGAACTTTGAGTCAGCCTCAGGGGAGGAGGTTCTGGCCTTTAGTGCAGGATTACCGGTGTATTTCCAAGGGGCTTCTATCAGCCTGAGAGTGTTGGTTTTCCAGTCGGTTGGAAGGCGGGCTCTTGCTCAGGTCCTGGGGATGTGAGCTCTGAAGGAACTCTTTTCAGGCTGTTTTTGGCATAAACAGCTTTGTAAAGCAAGCTGGCCCTTTGAGCCTGCAGATAGGCAAAGTGGTATCAAAGGCTTTAAGTCTCCGTGGTCTTTAGAGCTGCTTCAGAGCTTTGTTAGTGAGCTGGAAAAGAGATGTCTGTGCTTTAAACCTGGGGAGCTTTGCTAATGCAGTTGGTGGGTGATCCCTTTCAGTGTACATCTCTGGAGCGTCGTGGATCCCCCGAAACTACTTGGAGCTTAAAGTGGACTTAAAGAGAAGTAGCTGTTGTCAGTACGGTGTGGAGATCCTTTTGCGTGTTGTCCCTCCTGGGTTTTTTTCTTCCTTGAACTGTCATTTACCACCCATTGCTTTTCTTCTTGTAATGGAAGAGACCTTTCTTTCCTTACTTCATGGAGAAACTGAAGCTGGGGCTGCTAGATGGATGCTTGGTACGTATAGATTGCACTGATGGTACCAAGTACAAGTGGCTTGGTACCGCTTGTTGA
This sequence comes from Psittacus erithacus, assembly GCA_009867235.2. Classification (NCBI taxonomy): domain Eukaryota; kingdom Metazoa; phylum Chordata; class Aves; order Psittaciformes; family Psittacidae; genus Psittacus; species Psittacus erithacus. Next base: position 33,447 of record WYDI02023236.1, read on the forward strand.
GCAGGAAAGCCCGAAGCAAAGGTGTTGCTGTGGCACAGCTCCTTCCCAGCGCTCCACAAAAGCCAGAGCACTCAGTGCTGTGTGATTTCATTTCATTGCTTTATTACCGTAGTTAAAGCCCTTGAGGGCAAATTTTACATTAAGAGCTTTACAAGCACAGTTACCTCTGCGGGTGTGACTGTCAGTGTGCCTGTGCATGCTGAGTTCTGGACTGATGGAGTTCATTTAAGTGACTCAGTCCTTTCCCTTCCCACGCTGTGTCAATAGGATAGTAAGAAAATATTCCTGGGATCTTCTCATGTGATGTCCTTCCTGCCTCGTCCCTTGGCACCTGATTTTAGATGTTGTGTTCTGTTATAGTAGCTCTAATCAATGCACCTCAAGAGAATGGTAAGTCAGAACTAAAAGGTAGAAAGAAGCACAAGGAGGTAATTGAGAGAATGAAAGGGCTTCTTTCTCAGTAGTGACAAAACAGACCATGATTTTTCAGCTTGGGAGAGGTGGCTGAAAGGCTGTATTGTATCGCATTAATCATCTTGTGTACTGCTTAAAAGGGTGATTTGGAGTGAGAGTTCATCTATTTTTGTACTTCTAAAGAGGGAAAGAGTGAGCGGAGAGCACTGCTGGAACCCTCAGGTTTCAGAAGATCCGCATCTTTACGTGGTTATGCACACGTCTTTGGACAAGAGGATGGTTTTATGCTGCCTGGGGGGATGCGTTGGACACAGCGTATCTCCTCCCAGTCACACTGGTGCGGGCGCGATGGACCATCTGTCTGTAATCACCGTTTATTTTGTTGCTGGATGGCTCCATGGTTTGCTCTGACAGAGCATCCCTTCATCTCCATGGAACAGCAGCATCTCTTGCTGCAAATACACTAGGAGTGATTCAGGGGCCAACTTTCCTGCAGGACAGAGGTGGTTACGCTGCTTCCCCTGTTTGCAAAATAGGATTCAAAAGTCAGCAAACCACCACAAAATGTGTCTCCTTTTCCTAGGACGTGGGAATCTGGGTGTTGTTTTGCTAATGTTGCTATTCTGTATAGGTGAACTGTGGGATCATGCAAATATACAAGCGTATGAAGTCAGCGGAGGCGGAATCTGCACTGTGTCTCTGGACATCTAATCTGTGGTGCCCACTTAAGGCAGCTGCTCTCCTCGGAGTCCTTTTTTAGTCATTGTCAAAGCTGCTTTGAGTTGCCCTCTGCAGAGCTTCCCTTAAACACACCAGGAGCACAGGCTGAAGGGTCTTCAGATTCCCTCCATCCATGTTCAGTGACCACTTCCCGGGGATCTCATCTTGCTGGGGTTTGCCCCAATCCATGGGGATGGTTTTATCTAAAACTGACAGTTTCATTGGGCAGAGGTGTATCCCAAAACTTGACCTTGTTTGACTTGAGAAGTCATGAGAAGCTGATGGGACCGGTCAGGGCAGGTTGTGATGGCACCTTTGCTAGAGTTAGTGGTGATTTATTAGTAACAGGCAGGAGCTAGAGCATCACAGAATCCCAGACTGGTTTGGGATGAAAGGACCCTAAAGCTCATCCAGTTCCAACCCCTGCCACAGGCAGGGACACCTTCCACTAGAGCAGCTTGCTCCAAGTCCCTGTGTCCAACCTGGCCTTGAACACTGCCAGG
>WYDI02023238.1:0-119147 GCA_009867235.2 Psittacus erithacus
CCCCCGCCCCCGGCCCGCCCCCAGGCCCCGCGACGGCCCTGCCGGCGCCCAACCGCAGAGAGCGGAGAGCGCGGCGCTGGGGAGGGGTGCGGGACTGCCCTCCCCGGCGAGCGGGCACCGTCCCGCCGCGGGCAGGGCTGGGCCTCTCCCCGTTTGCGCACCAGCACTCCTCTCTCCCGCGGGATGTCACCCCCTCTTCTCGCTGGGCAGCATCCCTCTTCGCGAAGCAGCATCCCTCGCTTTTGGCACGGCGGCATCCCTCCCTGTGGGCAGGATCCCTCTCTCTTGCAGAGTAACCCTTCCTCTTCCAGGCTGCGCACGGCAGCAGCAGACGCTAACCGCAAACTGCACTCAAGACAAAGGTTTTCCAAGGGGCTGAGTTGGGATTTTCAATTTGGATCCCAATGGCAGCAAGAGGCACTGTTAATATGCACACTCCGGCGGAAGGGACCGCTGGCATTTGTGGATCCAGCATTTTCCTGGCTGTTTGGGAAAGAAGAGGGTCTTGCTCTTGGCAGCTGCCTTATTTCGTCTCACCTGAAACCTTTGCAGCTGTAAGCACACACAATTCAGGTTGCTGCAGGAGCTAGGCCTTCAGAGGTGTTGGTAAGGATGGCCAGTTCTTGGGTTTAAACTAACCCTTGCCCCAAATCCCAGAGAAAGTGACTCTTTCATGAGCCTCTTTTCCTCTGACTTTAAAAAATCTCATCTCCAGCTGTTACACGATTGGTGGGAAGGCCTCGGGGAAAAAGGACTACCAAGTGCAGCTGATGAACTACATGAAGCTATAGTTGGAGATGCCTGAACATCCCCATTCATCTCCACAGGGAGCTGACTGACGCCCACAAAGGTTTTGAGGACATTAACTACTTCACAGCATGCTTGAACATAAGAACCCAGACGCAGCAGCACACTTTGAACCAGCAAGTGGCTTCCCGTGAAGGCCAGCCTTAGAAAAACACACATGGCCTCCCACCTCCTTGGCTTCTGCTTGGGAAAAATGCACAGAACAGGCTCATTGAGCTGGAATGTCAGCCAGCAGGGCAGAAATGCAAATTGAGCGACAAGGAATTGCCTTTTTAAAAGCTCCCCTATGAGATGTGTTTGCTTGCCTTCACACAGGGTAATAGTCTTCATTTGGAAACAGCTTCTCTCCCCAGGGTGGGTGGTGAGTTCTAGTTACGCCTTACTTCTGCATTAAGGATAAGTGAGGCACCTCAAGGAGATGTTCCCTCAATGCAGCTGGTGGCAGGAGGAAGGGAAACAGACAGTATAACAAGAATGGCTGGCGTGAGGATGGCTCATATGTGTGCCAGTGTGATGGAGGCAAGTTCTCATCAATCCCATGTGGAAATATGGCATGGAATTCAATTATTCCTGCACCTCTGGGGGAAGATGGTACCGCCAAAGGCTGTGGTGGAAGGCAAATAAATAACAGGATCTGGGGCATGTAGAGGATCTGGCCATGAGATAGGTAAGCTTGAAAGATCCTGGCCCAGCTGTAGGCTGTCTTTTCTTTCTGGGCCCACACTGGTAACATGCAGCAAGCCAGCCAAGCAACAGTCGCTCCTTTTTCTTTTGTCCCTATCGCCAGTAAAGAAAAATAAACCAAACCAACATCAAACCACTGCATTATTTCTTCCATGACATGGTGCAGGACTCCCATTACAGCACAGCTGGGGAAACAAATGGCCATAACACTAGCTAAGGGCTCTGGGCCCACAGATAGCCCACAGAGAACAAACTCGTACATAATTAGATTTTTCTCTAAGCAACAGGAAGAGAATACAATCTTCCAATATTTAGTTAAAGGAAATTAAGTGTCCTTTGTGTCCTATTTAATAGGGCAAACACTAGCTGGTGTACTTAGTTGCAAAGGAGAGACTTAAGAAAAACCATCCTATTTATGCATCAGTCCTGCAAGACCCAGAGTATCATCACAGAACAGTTTGGGTTGGAAGGGAGCTTCAAAGGTCATCTATTTCAACCCCTGCAATGAGCAGGGACATCTTTAACTAGAACAGGTTGCTCAGAACTACATCCAGCCTGGCCTTGAATGTCTCCAGGGATGGGGCATCCACCACCTGTCTGGGCAGCCTGTGCCAATGTTTCACCACCCTCATTGTAAAAAATGTCTTCCTCACATCCAGCCTGAATCTTCCCTCTATTAGTTTAAAACCGTCACTCCTCATCCTCTCACAACAGGCCCTGCTAAAAAGTCTCTCCCCATCTTTCTTATAGGCCCCTTTTAAGTACTGAAAGGCTGCAATAAGGTCTTCCCAGTCTTCTCCAGGATGAACAACTCCAGCTCTCTCAGCTTTTCCTCATGGAAGTGCTCCAGCCCTCTGATCATTATTGTGGCCCTCCTCTGAACTCTCTCCAACAGCTCCACGTCTTTCCTGTACAGAGGACTCCAGAGCTGGATGTAGTACTCCAGGTGGGGTCTCACCAGAGAAGAATAGAGGGGCAGAACCACCACCCTTGACCTGGCTGGTCACAGTTCTTTTGACACAGCCCAAGATACATTTGTCCTTCTGGGCTGCAAGCACACACCGCGAGTTCATATCCAGCCTTTCATCCACTAGTACCCCTGCTGTGTCCTTCTCCACTGGGGTACTCTCAACCCCTTCATCCTCCAGCCTGTGTTGATACTGGGGGTTACCCCAACCCAGCACAGTGGAGAGCTCACATCTCAACACATTCAGTGTGGGTTAGCAAAGCATTTCCCACTAACTGCCAGAGATGCTTGGGGTATTTCTTTGCCCTCCTGCTTTGTTGCCACCAGTTCTGCCATGCACAGGAAGCCTTTCAACAGTTGCATGCCTGAGCCACTGCTCTGCCTCCCTGCAGGAGCTGGACTAGCAACCTCTTGAACCATCTCTCTCAAGCACATGTCTATGAGCTCATGCTAAACTAAAAGGAGGCTAATCTTAGCATAAATTTGCACTTATACCATCTTTCGTAAGCATAAAATGAAGGTGGAACACAGAGCGCTTGCAGGAAAGCAGTGTAGCAGGGAAGATTAAATGTAGGAGCTGACAGTGGACTTGGCAGCAGCTCTGGCAACCTGCTTCAGGGGAAGGCTTGGCTGAGGCGCCGCAGGTGAAGAGGCACTTTCAGCCAGGCACAGAAGCTGCAGCAGCAACTTCTGACCCCCTCAAGTGGCCTGTGTGCCCTCTGGCAACCCTGGCTGCCAATAAAGCCTCAACTGAATACCATCAAAGAGGAAATTTTAGGAGGCCATGAATGCATCTCAAATGCTCTTATGACAATTCAAGCTGGTCTGTCTGCTTCTGTGACAATCAGGTAATGTTTAGGCAATAATTCATCCCTCCTGAATAACCCTAGAGGTATAGCTCTCTATCTCTCTATATACACAGTATCTGTCTACTACAGATGCACCCTTACACGGGTGCACACCTACACCCTGATCACTCCAGTTTTCACCAAAATCAGCACATTTTTAGATTCAGTTCTGATGTAAACAGATTGGCCTTGCAAGTCTTAATTCAGATCTTTTGCCGTCAACTGCAAGTATCTCAAATTCAGAGTAATTCATGTAGTTTATTTCCTAGAGATGACACACATCATCTAGGAAACAGGATTAAATGCACATACACAGTGGTGCATTGCAGAAAACTGATTGCTGCAACGATCACTCTTACTTGTCAATACAGGGATTGCTGCTGCATAGAGTTAATCACAGAAGTAAGTTCTACTTCAGTAATCTCAGTGCATCCATTAACACCCCAAACACACTTAAAAGTATTTACCAGTTTATTTGTATTAGTTAAAAAATTGGCAGCAATTGTACTTTTTTATGTTACAGAATGAGTCCTGGCCTGCTGACAAAACCTACTACAAGTTACTTGCTCACTGTTCATGTTGTCTCTGTTCACCAAACAGGTAACTCAGGAACCAAGGCACATCAACTGTATTTATTGTTGAGCATAAAATGGTTTAAAAGATGTGCGTGGTAGAAGCTGCAGTTATGGGCCAGAGATCCAGTCCCAACTGATCTGACATTCAGAGGTTCGATTTCCTTCACAGTAGAATACGGTAGTCACAGCTGGGCTTTCTAAAAGGGAAATTTGATGTGGCTCAGGTGGTCTGCAGGAATAATTCAGAGCAGAAGCCAGGGTAAGCACTTCTGAAGAGAGGCAAGAAGGAAAGGGGATTCCTCCTTGCTCCCTCTTTTAAATGACACTGGTGCAGTCTCATAGCACAGCAGTTTCTCCCATAGTGGAGAAACAGAATACAGAATTTAGTATGGCAAATAGGAATATGCAGTGTACAAGACTTTCAAAGACAGCATATACTACAAAATCCCTATGGCTAAGACAATTTAGACCCAAGATAGTTCCAAACAGCTCCAGCTTTAGGATTTTTAATTATTAAAATCAGGTACTTTTGAATCAGAGGTCATTAAACCTAAGCTTCTGTATTCCACTTGAGCTACAATTAGGGAAGCCGGTTTGTAGAGAAAGTATGCTTTATATGCTCAGTGTAAACTAGCTTGGAACACAGAAGTATAAGAACTATTATAGATTAAGTGGTTGATGCTTTAGCACTCCTCCTTCCAGTCACTTCTTGCACTGTATTCTCAGTAATATCTTGTTTTGACTTAAAAAAAAAAAGATCAGGGCATAGTTCTGTTTACATGACTCATCAGGTGTTCTTCTGGGAGCTGGAAAGAAAGATAGATTTAATTACTATAGTACTGCAGGCAACTTTCAGGCTGAATTATAATCAAATGTCATTTGGAAACATATGGCATAATATGAGATCAGCTTAACTCCATTATCTCAAGATGAGAAATAAAGCCCAAATATTGAAAACCTTCAAGAAGGCACCTACCTTCAGTTAATAATTCCTTTCAAAAGAGCCCATTTACTGCTCCTGACACAGGGTCTAAGTCTATATCATAGAAACAGGGTCTTGTAGGAAGTCCAGGCATAGTGCTCATCTGTACAAGAAAAGATAAAAATGTTAAAATGGAAGCAGCATAGTTTCATGCAGAAGATACAATACTGAAGACTATGATGGCAGCTCCCTGCACATATCCAGCTAGTTGGATGATGGTTGTGTACCATTTTGAAGCATACTGTGTGAGAGTCAGGAACTTCTGGCTCAGTATACAGATCTGGAGGTTTGGATTTTTATGATGAGGGTTTAGTTTGGCTTCTGCCACTGCCAGTGACCAAGCCCAAGGTTTGGCAAAGTACTCAGACATCTAGCTGACCAGTTAACTGTTAGAGGAGCATTCATGGACTGCTGTGGTGAGCCAGTAATTACTTGTGGCAATTTACTGGTTATTAAAATGAGGATACATATTTTAATGCAACTTTGCTGACTGTAAAGTCTCAGCTGATTACAATTCTTCAGGAGTCTAGAACTAGAAGCATTAAATAATTAAATGATTAGGAATAATTATTATTGTAAAGAGAGTTTAAATAGTTTGTGGTTTTCTTTTTTAACTGGGATAAAGCTTAAACAGAGATGGAGAGGTCAGTTCTGCCTGGAACATTTCTGAGGCATTCAAGCCAGAAGAGCTGTGCAGTGGCAGAACTGAAGCTAGCAAATCAGCTGCCAGCACTATGCCCGCCTCAGGCCAGTGCCTTCCAGTTGTCCCATTACCAAATACCCAGTTTCAAAGCCACAGAACGCAAGACCAGCAGGGACTACACTTGGCCTGATTTACTAATGCAGCTGACAGGATTTCCCCTTCCCTAATTCAGCATTTAGTCCAGCAGCACATGTAGACTAAACACGGATGGCTCTGAAGGCAGGCAATTAGTGACCTTGCTTAGTGGTTTGTGTCAGTGGTCATTAACTGCTTTAATAAAAAATTCCAGGTCTCTTTTTCTATCTGCACCCTCAGTTTCATAATCAGTACTGTTATGCCTATCTCTAAAGATCTGTTTGCCAACTTGGTGTTTTCTCCCTGAGCAAGTATTTTGCACGCTTACCAAATTACCTCCCAATCTTCCTTTGATAATAACCTAAGCAGCAAGGAGATGCAGCTGTATTGCTTAAGCATTTTCTGCAGTTCTCAAGACCATTAGGTGAGCTTTTGGAGTCCCATCCATTTTCCTAAGCCATTTACAAGTGCTAACATCAGTTCCATATGGACTATACCATTGCAGGTCTTGCGTGGCTTATGCAGAGGCAAAAATCACTTCAAGACCACTCTTTGTAATGAATTCTAGGACTCCATTAGCTTTTTGTCAGAGCTGCTGCTTTCTCTGACAGAGAACAGGGGAGCTACAGAGAAGACCCCCATTCCTTGTATTTGTGTTTAGTTGTATGAATATTTTGCTCTCAAGAGCCAAGGTACTAAGGGATTTAAAATGCCCGGAGAGGTTTTCCTGTTCTCACCATAGCCACCATCGGTCTCTGGTCATGCAGAGCAAGAAACTTCCGATTTATTTACCTAACACTGAAGAATCAGAACTTTGCAGATCTCCACTTACAGATTCAGAGGGCCACAGCAAGAGCTGAGACAGTGACATTCAACAGAGAATGAAGTTGGGTCTGACTTTACTCTTTCTTGCACTGGCTATTCTGAAAGGAATAGTCAATTTTCCTCCTTTCCTATCCATAGGGCAGCCGTAGTAGCTACCCTGCTACTTAAAAGCAGTCTGCTTAAACCCTGAATTCTCATGCAGTACAGGATAATTTCCATCCAAGCTACTAATTTTCTGTACAAGTGCCTACAATACTTAATCCACTCAGTTATTTTCAAAGCTGAAGAAATGAACTTTTCCTCCATTATTCTCCTCCCTTTCAATACCCCAGGTGCTGTAAACAAACACATGGCAACTCACGCTATTTACTTACCTGAAAAAATCAGACCACGTGGATACAACCAATCCCCTTGCAAGAATTCAAATAAACCCAATGGCAACTAAGCACCTATTATTTATTGCCCTAATGAAACTCCCCAAAAAAGCCATTTAGAAACTAAAAAATCAGAGCTGAATAAATAATTTGCTTTCAATTCATCAGCAGCATCAGAAAAGAAACCCAAGCCCTTTGAGTCCAACGATTTATTTCACTTTCACTTTAAAACTAGGTATTTTAAATTACATTTCCTTTTAAACCTCAAAGTATTTCATTAAACTACAACAGCTTCATCTTTGAGCCAGAAAGGGAAAGACCCAAAACTCAGAAGCTGAGAGAAAAAAAAGATATATCTTTGTGATTATCTCCAGATAACAAGAATATGCATGCACCAGTGATTAAATTAACCTCAAATTCCTCATGAAAGCTTCTGCACTGAGCTACACATTTGCTGCATTTTCAGCTCAGAGTTCGGTGGGTGCTGCCAAAAATTTATTCTGAGGCTAAAACACCTCCTGCTGAATGGGTTTAAAATAGTGGTCTGATTCAAAATGCCCTGAATTTTTTCTCAAAAGGAAATCCCTTCCCTGGCTTTACAAACACCACAGAAAAGTTATCTTCATGTCCCTAACTGGAAGACTTACTGTTAATTCTGGCAGAATTAACACTATGACTTCCTACATGTGCAAGAAAACGTAAGGAATCTGGGAAGGGAGCAGAAAGGATAGTCCAATGTCATAAAAACTGAAGGCATCAAAAAAGAACTAAAGTGTTAGTTTTAATGTCAAAACCATCTTACTCTTGTGCAGCTCATTAATGCTGGGCACCCTTCCTTTCTCCAGTGCTGATTAAAAAAAATAATAAATCATTATTCAGATTAAATCTTGGCTTGCAAAAAAAAAAAAAAAAAAAGAAGAAGAAAGGCCATCAATAACAAGCACTCTTCCATTTTATCCCAAAACATACACTACTCTTTAAAAAGACAGATGAGCCAAAGTTTAATCAGGATGTGGTTACTTTACCTATGTTGGATAATCTGGAAACCCTTACCTAGCTTTTCTTTGGTTTTCTTTTTTCTTTTTTTTAGAATTAAAAGATTTCCAATATTTGGCTCTAGCATTTGAATGAAAAAGGGATCCAACTCTGAAATCTGCAAATTTCATAATCTGAGCCACGCACCCTTAATGCTTTCGAAAACTTATCAGAACAAACATGCTGCCATGAAGACTTCAGAAAAAGGTTGAGGCCCCAAAATGAGGAAAAGACAAAGCTGCTTACTCCAACTGCTCCATCCCCTAAAATGATCAAATACTCAACATTTACCCAGAGGAGATTCCCTAGATAAGATTTCCAGTGGATCCTTTCATCCTAAAATTCTTTCTTTGGATGCAAACCTGAAGTTTGCAGGTAGCTTCTCTTTCTGCCAGACAATTAATATCAAAGCTCTGCCAGGATCCTGTCTTCATTGTGGCTACTCTCTCTCCTCTCAGCTGACATTGTGCCAGTCACATCAAAGAACAGAAACGAAAAACTCAAGGGCACAGTGAAATGAATTGCTGGAACTGATGCAGGCTGAATAGCAAACAGATGGTCGGCAAAACCATGAGAACCAAATGGGAGGGGAGACTGATAAATGATTAATAGCATAGGTCAGCTCCACTTCGGAGGTGTCTCGTCAGAAGTTGTTTGTTTTTGTAAGCTTTGGAGTTGTTGCCTTGTTCTACCCTGACCTGCAAGTGTACACGGACTTCACCTGCAATACTGCAGTGCTTTCATCAGGAATCAAAGTCACAACAGCAAGTAGCAGGGCCAAGGATTTCTCCCATCCCCTCTACCAGAATGTAGTTCCCAGACTTCATTAGCTACACAGCTCACCCCTTCTTCAAAATCCAGGAAGACAGAGGTATGGGACCTGGGTTTGCTAAGTATTCAGATGGTCAGACAGTCTATTTTAGCTTCCCTCTTCCACTGAAAAAAAACTGTTGAGCGTATCTAATACACTGGACTGTTGAAACACCAATTGCAACTAACAAGGATTCTCCTAATCTAAGATACTTAAAAGTAGCTGCTTATTGGAATGCACATGAAGCTTTTTCCTCACCCCACAGCTGAGGGCTTCATGCAATCACATACCATTCCTACAAGTGGATACAGGAACCCAGCACCAACACTGGCCCGAATGTCTCGAATTGGCAGAATAAAGCCTGTAGGTGCTCCTTTTTGTTCAGGGTCATGAGACAATGATAAATGAGTTTTAGCCATGCAGATTGGCAGGTTTCCAAATCCCTGGGAAAGGCAATGAAAAGAAAGAAAAAGTGGAGAGAAATAAGTGAAAACCTGGTAAGTGTTCCTGTACACAAATGTAATTGCTCTATTCTGCAATTCTCTGCAGTCATCCAACATTTTACCAGCAGATTTTACTCCTCACCAGCTGCTTCATCAGCAGCCTGTCAGATCCATTGACCATTCTGCATCCACGTTTCTTCTCCCCCAAACTCTCTCCCTGCCCTCCACTAAGTATTAAAGAAAGAATCACCATGCCCCCACGCACATCCAACTGAGCAAAAAACTTACAGTATGGAAGTGTTAGATATACAACGTTGACAGCCAACTTACTTACTCTCCTCCCAGAATCTTAATTTAAATAGCTTGGAACTAAACTTCATGTTCAGATGAAGTCAGTTAATTAGAAATGCTTGATCAATATAACTGAGGTTTATGAGGAAATGGCAATTACATGCCTATGGTATTTTGACAGACTTTTAAAGGGATACACAAGAAACAAGAAAGAGAAAAAACATGTATGCCAGTAGTAAACAAACTGCAAAAGCAAAATTATTCAAGCACACTGTAAACAAAGAATGGCTAGTTCTCACATTGCTCTTCTCTTCAAAGCCCTTTACAGACCTTCATTAATGCAGAAGCAGATGAGTTCACAAGAATGTCACGGTAGAGAGGAGTAAAAGCACCACAAAAACCAAAAAGCACTGAACTCAACAACTAGCTGCCAGGTTCAAAACTTATAAAAGTAGACTTTTTTCCACAAATAGTATTGTATCACCTCTGGAACATTTTCCCCAACAAAACTGTGACTACCAAAAATCCACACGGGTTTAAAAACTGGTTAGACAATCCTGTGGAACAAGAGGGGGGAAAAAAACCCCAAAACCAAACCAGAGACTATTTAGCATCAGTGTGACTACTTGTAATTCCCCAGTTCCCAAACTGCTGAAGGACTGGAGAGTACAGTAGTGAAAGATCACTGAATCTTCCTGCCCTCCTCTCCCCACACACTATCACAGATGTGCTACTGGGCCAGGTGAGTTCTGTCTTCTTCACTAGAAACCAGGGCCAGTTTCTCCCTCCACGTACCATCTCCTTATCCACCTCTGCCATGGCAGCATATAGTGAATCCCGAGTAAAGAGATTATTTGAGCAACAATTTCCTTCACAGTTTGAACACCACTGTTCAATATGAACATTTTAAATGAAAAGCACCACTGATATCATGTGATGTGGAAAACTCACTTGCTTAGTGTACAAGGCAACTTTCTCCTGTGCTTCTGGAAGTAGCTCAATGTCCCTTGCCCCATAGATCTGCTGTGCAATAATCCTGATCTTATCTATAACAGGGAGCTAGGGGAAAAAAACACAACATGAAAAAAGACAGGGAAGTTAGTGGGGTCAAACTACAAAGAGCTGTAACATCACAGCAGCTTCGTATCATTGTGCAATGCTCATCTGCAGATGGGAATAGCTCTTCTATTTGCTGTAGACCAAAGCCATACAACTTGAGGCTTTTCAAAAGACATTTAATTTATGTTGTAGTCATTTCTCTTGGCAAGAGGGCAAAACTAGTTTATTAGTCAGAAAAAAAAAGATACACAACAGTATCTCTTATATGCTGTGCTTACATGTTACCTACTGTACCACAAAAGAGGCACCTTTATTTTCTCTCAAGTCTAAGTCAGAAAGCAGACAAAAATAATGTGAAGGAATACATGTCAATGGTTAAACAAAAGCATGAATAAAACAGGCTAAAGAAGAAAAATTGAAAGCACTTGTTGAGGAGCTAAAATAGATATAACGACATAGCTGTATACCTCATTAGGTTCTTGAATAGGTGCTTGCTATTCAAAAATTCAGGCTATAGCCTAGGAACTAACAGTGACTTCATTACCTTCGTATCATCTGTCACATTTGTTTAATATCTTAATAAACAAATTCATTAGAAAAACCACACACACTCTTCCACCTTGACCTGTAGTGTGACTCTGTAAGCCTTACTTGCAGAGAAAGACAAAAAAAAAGTTAAAACTGGAAAAATTCTGTTCCATAGCCTGGTATATAGATTTCTATCCTCAGCAACAAGCACACCTAGATGCTCTGCAGTAAGGTAACAGGTTTGGTCAGGCTTGCTCCAGTTCATGCTCTGATAGGAATGCACATTTCAAGTTCAAGAACTAAACTTCCCATTACCCTGAAACATGGCTGCCATGGTAGAAACCTGTTTGTCATTCCCAGCAGAGTCACAGCAGCATCTTTCAGTGTCAAAAGTAAACAATATTTCATTGAGTAGTCAAAACAACATGAACTGAATAACTAGGTCTTTGAGATTAGCAGAATAAATGCTACGTTCTAAAACCAAATTTCTTCTTAGTTTCTCAGAGCAGCCTTTCAGACAGTCTTTAGCAACTTAAGCTAGTGAAAACACCTTATAAACAAAGTACCTCTGTAATATTGACAGTTCATACCTTCACGTCATAGAGGAACCTGAAGTTGCTGGGTGTCTGCAATGCTCTCTGAACAGCTTCTGCCAGTGCAACTGCTCCTTTGCCTCCCTCTGCCCAATGAGTGCACACCACAGCATCAAACGCTCCTGCTTCCTTTGCCTGTTGCACTACAAGGGCCATTTCAGCCTTTGTATCTGTTCTGTAAGGAGAAATATTTGCACATTTGTATCAGAATGCACACACAGTAAATTAACTGTTCAATCTAACCATTTTCACTCTTGACAAGACCCAAAAACTGTTCACAGAAATCACACCATCCAGCCATTGGGAAGTTGCTGAAGGACTATCCACCACAGCCTTCTCCACCTTGGTGAAGACAACTACACCACAGAGTAGCTGACAGTAACAGAACTCTAGAAGTACATGCAGAAACCCATGACTCCTGACAGAGAGGCATTCCAGACTTTCTGCATTTCTGTCCTGTATCAGCAATGTAACTTCTGTTTTCACAAGTGAACTCAGGAAGGCATTAGTATTGCTGATTTAGAGATGTGAAGGTGTGCTATATCATGTGCACACAACAAGCTAAGGCCCCTAATTTCTCTAGATCAGCCAATACACACTTACTTCAGGTGAAGAATCCTTAGCTGGCTACTCCGATACAACTGGCATCAGCTTTAAAATACCAGTTAAAAGCCCTTCTACCTGCATGAAAAGACCACACACAGATTCTATTTCCTGCACAGCAGAATGCGCAGAGCCAAAAATGCCGCTTAGCAGGGCACAATTATTCTATACAGCAGACCACCGAACACAGCATGGTTGGCAGCACCTCACCATCTAATACGAGCTTAGATTCCACATCGTCACAGACACCTTTATGTACACAGCAATATGGCCAGCTGGGGTGTAAGCAGTGGCAGATACTAGCCATAAAATTCTAAGCTAATTTTAACTAAGGGATACATCTGAAATGGCTAAGCAGAGCTCTCCTATTTATTCAGCATCTTCCAACAATGTAAAATGCTGCAAACAGTACATCAAAAGTACTGAAAACAAGAGATTGCTAAATAAAGCAGATAAAATATCAAAATTTTACACTAATGCACCACTTCCATGTCTCAGCTCACTTACTTGAAAGCATTGACAGCCACTACTACTGGGACACCAAACATCCGTGCATTCTGGATTTGCTTGTTTAGATTACTACAGCCTTTTGCCAACAGTTGAAGATTCTGTAAAGAAGACAGCAAGCAAAAAGCATGTTTTATCAGGGGGCAATGAAACTTCTGTTTCAAATCCACTACGCCCACAGCTAATGATAAAAATGTCAAAATGGGAATGACGCTAGAAAGGCCAGTTCCCAGTGGTGCTTTCTGAACAGTCCAGACTTCGCATGCTCTTGGATGGAAGACAGGAAAAGAAATGACTACTTCTAATGATCAGTGGTTTCAGCTGCCAAGCCAAGGTAAGAGAAATCCCTTTTTATCATTTTTTTGTTATTAGTAAGTTAATACCCATGCTCATTAACTCCCCACAGTAAAGGCTCATTTCCTCTTTGACACATTCCTCTTTATGTATTAAATATCATTAGCAGTGAATTTCATGACACTTGTTTGAAGTCTGCAGCAACAGCTTTCGGCTTACACATATTTACATTTTGCAGCATCAGTGACTACCCATGGAAATGCAGGTATTTCATCCCTTCCTATGCAAAGAACAATTCACACAGAAGCTCCATAAGTGAAAAAGCTACAGCAATGTAAAAAGAGCCAGACTAGTTATCCAAATTTACACAACCATTCAAAGAACAGGGATAGAAGCTGAGACTTTAATTCACTTTTCTCTCTGCTACTGCTAAGAGAGTAATTAGAGAGGCACTCTGAATATTTTCAGAGACAGTATTTCAGCCAAGCAATTACTCCATACTGAGAGGGTCAGTGGATGCAGAGTAGATATTACTATGAAAAATTGAGTGCAGAGGCAATTGCATGAGCTCAGGAGGAACAAAAAGGCTAGGTCAAGTACAAGGAATGCTTGAAAGAGCAGACCCAAAGTAACATTATTAAAAAAAGAAGAACATTACATCTCATGAGGAAGCATTTCCCTGGCAGCTAAAAAAAGTGACACACTAGCTATCCAGGCGTGCACTGCATGACAACATTATGGCATGACCACAGTTAGATGGTCAACTGTTGCAACAGCTAAAGAAGGTCACCTCTTCCATGTACTCCTTTGGTAAAGGTACCCCAGCAGTGACCTGGAAAAAAAGATGAAAATCTGTAAGATTGTTATCCGTAACAGCAATTCATGCTTGTTTCTTATTAAACTGCATCAAAATACAACATTCTACTCCAGGCTGATTCCTTTTATAAGAAAGAATACCAAAAAAAAAAATCAAAAGGAAGAATGAAAGACTGCAAGATGCACTCACAACTTAAGACTGACCGAGGTAATACCACAAGTGCACCACCATGCAAGCACTTACTAGGATAATGAAACAAGCAGGTAGGTACCCGTAACATAGTACAACGAAGCGCCTTACAAGCAATAGGGACATAGATTCTCTTTGAAACTGCCAATCTCAAGACAATTACAAGCAGATTAAACCATACCAGGCTTTAAGTGACTGGATCAGAACAATAACAGCCCCTCAGGTCTAAAGGAAACCTTGTCTAGTACTTACTGTAGGGCCTCCTCCATGCATTTTGAGAGCTCGGACAGTAGCAACCAACACCACCACATGAGGCCGGAGACCAGAATAGCGGCACTTAATATTAAAGAATTTCTCCATGCCTATGTCTGCACCAAATCCTGCTTCTGTAACTAGAGTAAGAATGAAAAGAAGCCTGTGAGAGAAATCATGATCTGATTATATCTGTCAAGAGTTTCTTCCAAGACAAAAAAACCCATCATGGTAAAAAAAGGCATATCCCTCCCTTCAAAACAAACAAACAAAAAAAAATCACGCCCTATACACTTACCAACAAAACCATCTTTACCCACAAGCTTCAGTGCTATTTTGTCTGCCAACACTGAAGAATTCCCATGTGCAATATTGGCAAAAGGTCCAGCATGAACAAACACTGGTGTTCCCTAGAAAAGGGGGTGTGGGGTGGGAGAGAGAGAGAGAGAAAGAGAAAATCAGAGCTTACAGTTTCGGAGATCAGCAGCATTTCAGGAACTAAGTACTATGGTATCTGAAGGTAAAGAAAAACACTTTTAGAAGACATCTTAAAGCCTTCTGATCAAACATTTGTTATCAGTAATAAGGATTGCCAGTCAAACAGGATTATAATAATCTGCACAAGTGGAGATATTAATCCTCTTAGGAAAAGGATAGCTAAAACCCAGAAACTCTCTGCCATTCTCCTGCATTCACACCATCCAGATTCCCAAAACACTTCCTGGCATTAAAGACAACAGAACAGAGACATATGAAAACTTATTGCATTCATTGCCCTGGGGTCATCCCACAATGTCAAACCTAGAAAGAAAGTAGCCTTCTCCCCTAGCCCTGAACCACAGGTAGGAAACCACATTAAATCCCCTACTCTACGCCAAGTAAGCCCACACTGACTGTGATGAATGAACTAAATCAGTTGCTTCTTGGCTCCAAGAATTTACATCCAGCAAATCATTGCTCACCTCTAGTGTCTGCATGAGGTTTGGTTTAACAGCATCTTTCATCAAGACAGCCAGAGCACCAGTCACTCCCTAAGTGACAAAAAGAAAACAAACAAAACCAAAGGCAATCAGTACCAAGACAGCTCCTATTCAGCATCAAGGCTCTGCTTTAGTCCTGGTGAGCTTTCAGGACCAGAACCAGCAGTTGGTCTAGAAGAAATTAACTCTAGTCAGGACAAGGCAGAATAACAACCTTTACATTCTTGTAAGAGGATCAACGGTTTCTGCTCAGGGCAGCCTCCCTGTTGTGACCTTGCTTGGCCATTACTTGCTACAGCAAGGTTAGCAAACAACAGCCACAAGACAGTAACCCTTAGGTATGCATGTTTATGGTAGCCCATTGAGTAGTACAAAGCAATGTTGTTATGTTTTGCAGGTAGATTGGTCTTGGACATTTTTCCTTCTTCATGTCAGCAACTAGGTTCTACATATTGGTCTTGAAATGTTGTAAAAAGCTGTTACATCTTGCTCAAGTCTCTTGTGCAGAAATAACTTTTAAAGTGAACCTCTCTGCTCATGAGAAAGACCACGCTGACATCATGAAAGGCAAACAATGGAGCCCGTGTTTCCTCCAAGATGCAGCAATATACCCTGCTGCAATTCTGTCTCCTGCAAAGCAAAAGCTTGTGAATTAATCCACATTTGCCTTCTGAAGAGAAAATGAGGGTTTGGTCATCCTTGTGACTGACACAGTCCAGTGGGAACCAGTCTGACCATAACCCAGCACTTGTAAAAGTCACTAGAATTGCTATCATGGGTACAGAGACAAATGTTCACAGCAGTTACGAAAACCTTGAACCATTTACTTCTCTTAATTTCAATGGGATTGCAGCACTCATTATGTTTGTTTTTTTTTTTTTTAAGAGACGTTCACTGCTTTGTTTCATTAGTTTCAATCTTGCCACATAAAAGATTATTTAACATTTAATGGATAAGCTTAAACTTCAGTCATCTCCAGAATAATGAAAACTACAGAGCAGGATTTCCATGGCGACATTTCAGGCCTGTGTCACTCAGCAGCACTTCAATACATCCCATCCAAAAATCTGCAATCAGTTTTCGATTACATATTTCTTCCTCGTTCTTCCTGGTGTGCTTCCTGGTAGCATGCTCCTGACATTAGTCATATCACAGCAGAAGGACCCATACATCTTATTATGCCAGTGTGGTCTCGGTAATCACCACATTTCTGCCTGCAAGAAGAGTATGTAATGAAGCAGTCCTAATGATGCAAACTTATGGCTGCCATCATTGCAAACATGTAATGTTCAAGAGAACCTGCTGAACAGGTCTGACACCATCCTCCATTCTGCAGTTGCGATGGACAAAACTGAATATAATTACTTTTTTTTTTTTAAGTGGAAAAAAAGCCTTGAGATTAGTCTTCTGTCACCTGGTCTCTACATAAAACTCAGAGCAACTCGCTACCCAAGCACCACTACAGATGTGCAGCAGGAGAGACTCCTGTTTTCTAGAACAGGTTCAATTCTGGTAATTAAGGATAAACTGGCAGCATGCTAGCAGGAGGAATTAAAATATCAAAGCTGGCTACAGAACTTTGGCACGTGCCCTCTCTCATTCCCAACAAATGCCTTGCATAAAGACATTTACAGACAAATGGTTCCCAGCCTAGCCCTTTTCCTGTAAGGCCAGAGTCAGGCCACATTGCTAATATACTGTTTCTTAGGCTTATTCTGGCAGGAAGTAAAACAAACCAACCAACCAACCCCAAACACACAAGAAAACAAAAATCCCACAGCAAGATAGCAAGAGCTGGATAGGCCTTACTGCTGTGTCACACCCTGTGGAAACACTGGTCAGGCTATGCACCCTGTGGATTCTTTTATCTCACTGGAAACGTTCATTCAGAAAATGCAAAACAAACCTCATTAACGCCATAGCATACAAGTTTGTAAGACTATTTTTTGCACAGAAGGCTGTGAAGTATCTACTACACAGGAAGCAGTAAGCACCAATATATCTCTGTTGACTACCAGTACCTATATCTGTTGACTACAGCAACAGTGCTGAGCTTGCTCTGTCTTTAAGCCAATTAGCAGGGCATGGTTCAACCTACAGGGCTTGGTTCACTTTCCATTCTCCATATAGGGTTGCCATCTTCAAAACACTCATTAGAAGTGTCTGGTGCACAGACTGTTCCACTGAAACCATGATGAAGCACCATCTGTGAGAGTGCTTATTGACATATTCCGCAGACATGCCGAGAACCGTACTAAAGTCTTGCAGGGGCAGCTGCAACTGCTGCTTAGGTCTGCTTAACATACTGGCAATAGACATCACCTGTGCTACTACATTTAGCATTTCATATAGTGGAAATAAAAGATGTGTCCCTCATCAAAGGTTGCCATATGGAGACCTTGCACTTTCTACAAAAGGTTTAGCTTTTATAGCATTCACAGCCTCCCAGAATGAGATATTTCATAATATTTGCATGAGGCTTTGTTCCTGCACTATGTTTTCCTTACTCCAGGGAGCCTGAGAAACAGGATGGCAGGATGCATTCTGAATTCTTCCGATTCATAAATATGCTTTCTATCTAGAAGAGACCATGTATTTCCCCATTAATTTCTATGGGGCTAACTTCAATTTGACACACAGTACATCACACAGGACCTACCAGGTCACATGCACACACACACACACACACACCTCTCCGGATAAGGCGCTAGCCACAATTACGTAAGAAACGTTCATTAACTCCAGGGGCTAAGACTTCATTTTTGATCTGCTATATGCTAAGGCCTTTTCTGTACTGAACCATCTATGCTTTTCAATCCAAGGACTTTCAGAGGTAAAAGGAAAAAGCATTTAAAAGCTGAATGACTCTCTTACAAGGTCATCTGTTGTAACCGGTTCTCCTTTCTTGTTGGAAGCCACTACCATTCTGCCCAGTCGCTTTTTCATATCGTCCAACCCATCAGAGAGTGCTAGAACTGCCATGATTTCACTGCTCACAGTGATATCAAACTGAGCCTGCAAGAGATCAATAAAGAACATGAACTCATCAAGATTCCCTAGCAGCAGCCCTTACCTCCATTAAATTCTTAAGGCCAATCACCACCACCATAACAAAAAGAAAATTGTAAAAATAAAGCTACATTACTCTCAGAACATACTTCATTTAATTTAATTTATTTAATTTTAATTTAATTTAATTCAGAATGGATTTTTTTCCTGCAAAATTAAGTAAAAACTATTTATTCCATTCCTATTACATGACTCTCTCCTGGTGCATACATTAGTGATTCATGTAAGAATGCTTAACACTAACAAATTAGATTTTTGAAGCCTGTACTAACTCATCTGACTATCACTAAACAGTACATGATAAAAAAAAATAATAAAAGGCTCTATAGGTAACAAAGGGTAGAATTCATCTGACATCTAATGCAGATACCACCATCAAAGCTAACACCCAGGGGACATTTCAAGTCAACAGAAGGATGCTTTTCTGAGCACAATTAATTTGAACTATTAATTTGACAGTTACTTAAGGGATGAGAGGAGTCATAGCCCAGATTGCCTGCTTTCCTCTATTGATTATATAATGAATCCACACAACTAGCTCAGATACTGTAGGTAGTTTTGGCCAGACACATCCCACCCAAAGCGTCTGCAATGGTGAATATTAGCCAGTGCCAAGCATCATCTTTACAGAAGGCAACCATGTACCACTTACTATGCCACAGTCATTCCAGTTTGGGAAACCAACATTCAGGAGAGATCAGGGAAGGAGAAAACAAACAATAAAACCAAATACTGCACTGGTAGTAAATTTAAATGCTTGGTTGAAGGGACATTCTTTCCTTCAACAAGATGTTGGTCAAAGATGGAAATATCTAGAGTTACAGAAACTTGCTTTAGGACCACATTTTTCAAATTATATTTTAAAACATGCAACAAGAGAGAATAATTACCGTTCGTGAGAAGCCTTTTTCTGTTACAGACTGTCCAATAGTGATTTTCCTAAGGAACCTGTCATTTGTATCCAGTACTGTGAGGAATGCAGAAAGATGAGAAGTCACGTTGCAAGCCATGTTACATTTATGCCCTATGACAAACACTCAGCTAGATCACTTATGAAAGACAACAGTTTGACATACCATCCTCTCCTACAGAATGACAAATGCTACTCAACCTGATCCTTCCCCTAGACTAAACTGCAAAGTTATGATACCCAAAGTCACACACAGACTCTGCACCAGATCCAGAGGGAATCTATGTCCTTCTGCGTGCACTGACAGGTCCAAAGTCTCTTTGAAAAGCAGAGCTGCTAGTATTACTCCAACTGCATTTTCACCACCATTTGTCAGTGTGAAACCAGGAAATTATTACAGCCAAAAAGAAACAAAATTATAGTTTTATAAATTAAGTGACAAAATGGCCAGATACTACCATTTAGTAAGAATAGTTTCACACAGACCCATTAACTCAAATTACCTTAGAAACACAAACCACCAAATACGGTCTTAAATTTGCTGTTTCTTACTATCTGCTTGAAAAATTTTAAGTATTTTATAAAATATTTCCCATGAGGCAGAATACTGCAGCACCATCATGAGTTATGAAGCAAATTCTAGAGAATACATTTCACCCTATTTTAATAAGAAGGAGGAAAAGCAATACTCTTGGGGCCTAAATCAGAAAGAAATTTCCGTATTTGAAATTTCTTTTGCTAATGAAATACTAAATCTGCCAGATCAGAGATTGATCTTACCTTCAAGTATCTTTAAAAACCTTGCAAAAATCTGGTCTTTATTTGCTGTCAGTCCCCAGAAGAGCAAGTGGGCAGATAAAACTGAGTTTAATCCCAAAGCAGAACCCTCTCCTTGCTCTTAGAGCTTTCTCAGTCAGGTTAAAAGGCTGTTGGCTACAGTTGCCAAACTCAACTCTCTCAGTGACTGACAAATCCAGGAACACAAATCTGCAGTTTGTGAAGTCTTAATCTTTGTGAACTCAGAGTGGATTCAAAGTCAGCCGCTTTACAAATGAGATCTAGATGCAGGCATCTACCCCCCCCAAACACTCGAAAAGAGAGGCCAGCCCTGCCTGCTTTCCCCTTTTGCGAGGAAACACAGCTCCAGCTGCATTTGCAAAAACTCTTTCTGACACACATTTTGTTTCTTGGTAATTCTTTCATTTAATGGCTCTTGTACCTCTTTGCCATGTTATGGTGCCTGGGTCAATGTCCAATCTCACAAATAAATTGACTTCTTCCTTTGTCAAAGCCATAGGATCAGTTTTGTTAACGCCCAATTTCTACGGGAGGAAAGGACAAATAAAAGAAAAGGTGTAACAAAAAGATTCACAGAAATTAACTTTTCACTAAAGCAATAAGCCTTCAGCAGCAGCGTCTGCATATTCAGAAATAAGGAGGAACTACATTTTTGGTGCCCTTCTCCTAGACTTCACGACAAGGTAAGATGATCCATTAGTGTGTACCTAGAAGCAGCACTTGCTGCTGGCCAGCTAGTAAAGGGCAAAGCAGACAATACAGTTCATTAGGGCAGGTTGTTTCCAAGCTTTGTGCAAAGCATCTACAGAAAGAGAGCTCTGCAGTTCTTACATGCCTTGTTCTAATCATTAGTCTCACATGCATACATCCATTTCTCATTAGTTTGCCTAGGGTCACTGCACACAGCCATACGTATTTTAAGACACTGCTCTCAGCATGCTGGTTAAGCAGCACAAAGGAGGAATTAAACAATTCAGTCACAAGGCTGTCAGCATCTCAGAAAGCTGATCTTGAACACACCGAGAGGATGGGCAGTTTGCCAAGTTGCTTAATTGAAAGAAAAATTATCTCAGGAAGTCTGATACAAGCACAAGCTTGGGAATAAGGAGAACACTGAGTTGATTTATGAATGAGCTTTTTTAATTAACCAGACAGCCAATATGCATTTTTCTGAAGAACAGCAGGGAAAAAGAAAGTCTGCTCTCCTCATCAAGATCACAATTTTGGGGAAAAAAAAAACCCAAACCAAACCAAACACCTTCTCCCCCCAAAAAAAACCCAAAACAAAACAAAAATTCTGGAGTATTTGCATTCCATTCACACCTCAACATTTAATAACCATATGAATGGTTAGGTTAGAATTCCCACAGCAGTCCATCAGGAACACCAAGCAACATGACATAGCTTCTTTGCTCAGCAGTAGAAGCAAGTCACACATTCTCTAACACAGAAGACATTATAGCCAATTAATAAATCAGAGTTTCAGCTTCCTAAATAGTCTGACTATTGCTCCTGACTTCCAAATGGACAACTGATCCAGCCTGAATACCATACAAACAGGTTTGTATTTTTAATGACCTGAGCAGGCTCCAGTCTGTCCTCCCAGCCAGAAAGTCCAAGCCCACAGCAAAGCTATTCCTCTGTTAACCTTCATTTTTTTGTGGAAGTCAGGGACACATGCTGGTTCACATTTATTTCTGGGGGATCAGAGGAGCTGTGGTCTGCTCAGGCTCACTCATCTAACTGGGAATTCTTTTTTTGGGAATAGGAGGAATGGGAAAAAATGCCTGTCACCTACACTGCGCTTTCATTTTCTCAGTCTGGATAAGATAAAAATTTCTCTCTACTCTCCTTTTGCTGAATTTTACAAACTGCCTTTTTTTTGTGCTGCATAATCAATATAGCTGTCACATGGGAACTATTCATCTCTAGCTTGGTCCTTTCTTAACTGCATTAAGGACACTGAACAGGCACCATTAATAAAGGACACTAATCCGTTTGCCTCTTCCCACTGTGTTACTCATCAACATATGACAGCTACATTAATGATTCTTCCCCTTCGGGCTGCATCTCAGTTTTCTGTGCTGTAGAAAGGGCTATTACACTTCTGCACACTTTATGTAAAAAATGAAATGCCAGCAGAATGACCTAGAGGACAACATGAGGGCTTCTGTAACCTAGTTCTGCCTACACAAAGAATAAGTAAAATGAACAGAAGTAGAAAACAATGTGAAACTGGTGAAATTACCTGTAGTCTTCGGATCTGAATGTCTGAGAACTTCCTAACACCATCGTCAGAAGGCACCAAACGGTTGTAGAGAGCCTTACATAATGAAACAGATAGTTAATTAGCAACACCAGTACAGCCAAAACATCCTGGCCGAAGTGGGCTGGGCTCAAATGCCTCCGAAGTAAAGATCGTACCTGGTCAGTCTGAGTGAGCTCATGGAATATACGTGCATCAACAGCAGCAGCAACCAGGTTGTTGGCTGCAGTGATAGCATGGATGTCACCAGTGAGGTGAAGGTTAAACTAGAGGAGATAAAACATATCAGTTACCTCATCCTGCTGCAATTTTCATTTATTTCAGTTCACCATAGACAGATGGAAAGAGAAGTATTAGCAGCAATGTTAAAGTGGGTGAGGATGGAGGGGGAGAGATTGCTCAGTGCAGTATATGGAAGAGAGGAAAGAATTCCTCTAGAACAGAAAATCCCTCCCCCACATTTATGTCATTTACAAACTTCCAGAACAAAGCTTCCAAATAAAAAAGTTTGAGGTTTGTTTGTTTGTTTGTTCGTTTTCCACAAGAATAGTTCTCACAGGCTCCTTGACACCTGAGAAGACCATGGTACGGCATGTCTGCATTGCTCTCCCTTCACCTTCCTTCTGACCCGCTCTTTTTTGGCACAAACGGGTTTCACAAATACATTAACTGAAGCTGCTGCCGCTCCTCCCACAAAGATATCTGAGCTAAATTGAAACTAGCAACCTTGTGTAGTGCTAGCAGTAGAGGTGTGGTTGCACAGAGCTCTGCATAAGCTAACCATTCAAACACACGGTACCATAGGCAGAACTTGTAGACCACGTACTACACAGTGACACTGCTAATAGTTTTCTTGGTTCTATCTCATCAAAAGATAGTTTGAGTGGGTTTGCCTACATGAGTTATCTAGCTGCACTGTAGCTACGATGACAAAAGGCTTGGGATATATAGCTTCTGTGACAAACTTGCATTATGGCAGGGGAGTAAAAGGTGTGGTTAAAACAATACTCTGTAGCCAAGCAGCAAAGGAACGGAGACATTGGAAAAGCTGATATGGCAAAAGACCATACAATAGCATTTTATGGCAGCCTTGCTACTGTGGTCTTAAAAACCAGATAGCTAAAAGCACAATGTAACTAGTCACATACAGTAATTAAAAATCCTAATTAGTAAATGCTGATTGTTGTCTCATTCTACATACATGCAAAAAGAAGCAATTACTACTACCTTGGTTCTGCAGTATGACCTCAAAAGTGTTTCATTCGCTACCATTTTCCTACAATGGAAGCTGCATGCAGAAATATCCAGTGATGGATCAAGGTCATTAGTGTAACTAGTGACTCCAGATACTTCGATTTTATGAGACATGCATCAATTAAAACACCCCACAAAACTCTGTATTTATACCACGTGGGTCATACTTAAAAGAAAGTCCTTTCAGCCAGTTTCGTTCCAAGAGTGGAGCTGTTTCCCACTGCTGCACACAGTGAAGTATTTTGACTCATCTTATTAACACTCACAAAGAGGAGGAGATTATTTTTCCTGTCACATCTATCTTTCACACATGTTCTTGGCACCTGACTAAATCAATATTCTGCCTCCTTAACATTTTTATCTTTTATGGACTTGCTGCATCTATTGGAACAAACAGCCCTTCTGATCATTTCTACTTTTCTTCTTAAAATTGTCCTGTGTCAATCTACAGTGCAAAAGACAAAGGTAGAATTCTACAGGCAATTACTTTGAGAATTGAGAGAAGCACGAGAGCACGTGCTACACGTGCCTTTCAATTCCCTGCCCCCAGACACAGGATTTTACTTGCTGCCAAGCCACATCACAAATATTCTGCCATGTCAGTCCCCCACAGGCTGAGGTCTTGGCATTACCGATTCCCAAGTTCCCTTTTTCTATTTCATGTTAGTAATCTAAACCAAAAGTACACCAAAATAGCTCACAGATAAAGAGTCGGTGACCACTGCTGCTGACAGAACTACTTAATATGCTTCCAAAACGTATTGCATCATCATCACCTTCATGTCAGTTATGGGAAAAAGAGGCACAGGATGTACTTTTCTCAAGGGTATACAGCAATTCAAGGCAGAGAAGGGCAGGAAATAGAGAACTGGGAATTCCTAGTTCTGTGAAGTTCCCTGACCACGCAAGCACCCTTCTGAAACAGCCAAAGACATTTAAAAGAAAACCAAACATAAAACTGCTGAAATAAAGCATTCTTCAGAGTGCTACACTGGGCCATAAAAGACAAAGATTTTGCAAGTTATCCAACGGCAGTATCTCTTCAAGGTCCTGAGCTCTATATGCAATGAGGCTTTGTAGAAAGAATTACCTCTTCCATGGGGATAACTTGACAATAGCCGCCACCTGCAGCTCCACCTAGAGAGAGACAATAGTCAAACCACACAAATAAAGGTTTCTCTAGCCCAGAGTGGTATTACATTTGTTTGCTTAATGGCTTTAAGGCGGCAGCTACTGTTGAGCAGCTTAGTTTATATCCCAGCATAGAACTTGAAGACAACACTAAAGGCTTTATTTTCTTAAAAGGAAATGTAATTGTAACTAGGAATTATGCAGCAGAATGAAATCTCCAGATTCTATCTTCGCCCTTTTAGTTGAACTGCAAGCAACAGAACAGTTGATACCTTTTATACCAAAGGTTGGTCCCTGAGAAGGCTGACGAACACAAGCAAAGACATTCTGGTGAAGGTGTGCTCCTAAGGCTTGAACAAGACCGACAGTGGTGGTGCTTTTCCCCTCTCCCAGGGGAGTAGGAGTTATTCTGCAGGGAAAAACCAGAACAGACACAACTAAACCCTTGTAGTGGGTGAGGCTCAAAACACTTACAGGGCTAAAATAGTCACCCAGTAACTGCAGGTAATGCCAATTCACATTCTGGGTTGGCTCAGACTTGAGCTAATCTTTACCAATTCGAACTTGGAATGAGACTGGCAAATTATCATATAACTGCTGAAGACCTTCCTCTGAAACAATCTGCTAGTTCCCTCTGAAGGCAGGTTACTAGACTAGGAGAACTCTGACTACAATCCGGTCTGCCCTTCATAACCCTGACGCTCATACCAAAACTATTCATCTCCAGGAGAGAAATGTTAAACTACATTCCCATGATTTTCCACAAGAGAGAAATCTAGATTTCCATAGTGTGTTTTCCTAAAACCCAGAGCACTCCATAGAGTCACCTTACCAAAGACAGTAATAGAACAACATGCCATGCTAATAAAATTTCTTTTCACCTTGACATCATGTAAGTAATACCTCAGTTAAAGAAATACCTACCCAGTAACAACAACGTATTTGCCATCTGGCTGGTTCTTCAACCGTTTCAGAGCTGACAGATGAACCTTGGCTTTAGTCTGGCCGTAGAGTTCCACCTCATCAGGGAGCAGGCCAACTTCTCTTGCAACTTGATCAATGGGCTTGGGTATATAAGACTGCGATATTTCAATATCACTTAAAGAAAGAAAGGTAAATCTGTAAGTCAGACTTCTCACAAATTCCCTGCTTCTGGACAGCAAAAACTACAAACACCTCATCTGCATTTTAAAAGGGAAGCTGTAACCCCTCCTAGTTAAATGAAACAATCCCACTGATATTGGCTAAATCAGAATAGACAAAAAACAAAATACCAAAGCAAACAACAAAGCCATCCCTCAATCCTCCCCCCCCCAAGAATACCTTTTTTGTAGGCACTATGTTATACTCCCTTATGGTATTTGTATATTTCAACTGATCTTTGGGGACTTGACATCAACAACTGCTACTTCCAGAAGCTAGGTATTTGCCTTGTGAGAATGAAAATTTTCCAAAATCTGTGTCTCACTATCTGCTGAACCAGAAACTATCTTGCTGATCTAAAAAGTCTGTGGAAGTCCATGTTTATGGCTTAGTATTATTAGGATGACCCAAGCCTACACTTCAACATACGTCACAACACCACTGCAAGTTAGCTCTGCTCCCTTAGGAAGGCCTCAGTTTTCTCTCTAGTTCTCTCCAAACTTCAATGCCAGCTATAGTTTACATATACATATGCCCCATATTACACAAAGATTGAGAACAGAAACGAATACTATACTGCATTAAGATTGCCAGTGGGTTCATTTGAAAGCATTACCTTGGAACTGGCATCTTTAGGATCAGCTGGTTATATTGGATATTCCATTTTCCAGGTTGGAACTTCTCCAGAAAACGCTGTGCACTCTCCACTGTGCTCTAAAATGAGCATCAGAGGGCATTATAGCAATCAACTCTTTGAACCATGCTAGTTAACAATGAGACTCAGAAAGGTTCCCCTCCCCCCCACCCCACCTCTCAGTTTGGGATTAACAAAGTGCTTTGATTAAAGCATTTGCTAACAATCCTAGATGAGATTCTGCTCATTTTCTTTAAAAAAAACCCCCACAAAACCAAAACAAACCCAAAACCCCCACATCTATCCATCTACTGATCCATATTCCAGTGTGATTCATTTTTTGGAGTGTTCTGTGCCAGCAGGGTCTCTCAAGCAAAGCGGGAAACAGGGAGCTGGCTTATACCGTTACTCTGCTTCTTTTTATCCAACATACTTACAAATAGTTTTGGAATTCTAGCCAGAGCATTGCAAGAAAAGTCCGTTTCTCAGTGTTTTGAGACCAGGCTCAAAAAAAACCCTACCCCACTTCTCTGTCAAAAAGCAAAACCAAACAAACAAACTCCCCCCCAAAAAAACCCAACAAGAACAAAAACAAAACCCCAAACCACAAAACCCCACAAACCACCACCTCTGCAAAAAAAAAAAAAAAAAAAAAAAACACAAAAACCAAAACACACCCCCCCCCCCCAAAAAAACCAAACAAAAAAAAAAAAAACCCCCCAACCAACAAACCCCCCCAACCCCCCCCCTCAAAAAAAAAAAAAAAAAAAAAAAAAAGCACAAAAACCAGAACACACCCCCTCCCCCCAAAAAACCCACCCAAAACAGAAAAAAAAATCAAACCTCACAACCAACCAAAAAACCTCTGTCCTAACATTTCCTTAAGGTCCATCTACTTCCTCAGTTAACTGAATAAAAATTGTTTGGACTAGAAGTTGGAAAACCTAACTAGACCTCTGCAAGAGCAAGAAGGAAGCATCAGTTGCCTTGGTAGCATGCTGGTGGTCAGAAGCAATATACTCTAAAAGTAAACGTGGAGGAGATAACCACATACCTGCATCAACATGGCCACAGTCATAGGCCCAACGCCACCAGGAACTGGTGTGATGTAAGAAGCTTTCTCCTTTGCTGTGCTGTATGCCACATCTCCTACCACTCTTTTTCCACTGGCCTTTGTGCTGTCTGGGGATTTAAGGAAAAAGTTCTAAATCACATTTTACCAAAACAAAAGGGAAACCAGCACTGACTGAAGCTGAAGTATTTTCCTCTACTGGAGTAAGCAAAACACAAAGTGAGTACCCAGAAAGATGCAAAGAAAGATAACAAGTTAAAACATCAAAAGATTAAACTGTTATCATCATACTTCACTAAGAGAGTGTCAACAGTTCATGCAACGTATCATAGAGTCATAGAATGATTTGGGTTGGAAGGGAGCTTAAAGATCATCTTGTTCCAACCACCCTGCCATGGGCAGAGACACCTTCCACTAGACCAGGTTGCTCAGAGCCCTGTCCAACCTGGCCTTGAACACTGCCAGGAATGGGGCAGTCACAGCTTCTCTAGGCAATGTGTTCCAATGTCTCACCACCCTCACAGTGAATAAGAAGAAATATCTTCCCATTAAGCATCATTTATCCTCAGCCAGATAGACCTCTCTTTCCTTGAGGATGCAATTATTTTCTCAGTGGCACATAGCCCATGGAGCAGTCCGAAGATGATTCCAAAACAAATGCAGGGGCAGAAAGCACAGATCAAGTTTTACATCTGTGCAATAATAAAACACAAATAGGACATACAATAGAGATGTCACCTGAACCATCCCTTCACAGCTCCTGCTATACTGTTGTGAAGGATTAGCTTCCAATCTGAAGATACAAATCAATGGTCTAGAAGAAGTGAAAGAAACATGGCTGACTTGTTCCAAAAATCCAGGTTCACATTTGCTCTGTTGGATTTTGGAGGACACCTGGGCCCTACTACTGAATGAAATCATCTGCCTTTACAGAAACTGAAGACAGGAATTGCTGAGCGTCTCATTTACTCATTGCCATCCTAATGATGGACTGGTAAATACTGCAGTTCACAGAGATCAGAGTATTGTCAAAACAAACCTCATAGGTGGCCTAAGATAGCACCAGCAGAATAATCTCCTTTTTCTCTGGGAAAAAAAGAAAAGAAAGAAAGAAAAGCTACATCCTGCTGCACTACATGGCCTGACAATTCAGAAGCAGATACAGCTTTTTTTCACAGTGGTGACCTTTAAGCTCACCCATAAAGACAGAAAAAGACAAAATGCTTTAGTAAACTAGCACAAACATCTAAAGAATTCACTGGTTATAGATACAGCATATAAAAAAAGAGAAAATTTAAGTCTCTCCTGGAATTGCAGATCCTCATTTCAGATATGAGGACTCTAGGAACTTCTAAGCAGTGTGAAAAATCTGAAGACAGATTTTAATGTTGTTAACATTGAAATACATTGCATACAATAAGTGTATGTTTGAATAGAACACAGTCAATAACTTTAACATACATTTGGCAAGGGGGAGGAGTGGAAGAGAAACCAAACTCCTAAATAGCTGATTATGTCAAAACCAAAAAGAAGGAACAAAAGCAGCTCCTGCCAACTCTGATTTTTAGCTGCATTGTTACGGACAATTAGCAGTTTGGATGCTTTTGCTATGTTTGTGTTTTAAGCAACAGTTCTTCTCCCTGAAGTTCAAAGCTTGAACAACATCACAGCTGTTAAACAGTGTTTCTACAGCCAGTTCAGTTTTGTTTTCTGAACTGCAGACCAACCTGGCCTTCCAGCCCAGAGACCAGTTTAATTAAGGTTGCAAAAGGCAAATAACAATCATAGTTTCTCCCAAGGACAACAAGCAGGCTTATCTGCCACCCTGGCCAGGAAGACTCTAGGCCTGAGAATGATGAAATCAAGTAGGCATGCCAAACACAAATAGCCTAATCCATTACACAGACACAGTGGTGACCACAAGTGAAACCGACCCTCAGTCCCTGTCCCTGCATCTAATCCTCACACCAAGCACTGCTACGCACAATTTAGGATTAATTTAACTTCTTAACAACTTAAAATTAAATTAGCCTTAAAATACTACTCTTTTGAAGGAAAGCTCACACATAACACTTTCTGCCTCTCCCCATAATTTTACCTTCTCAGTATTCAACATCCCATTCTTAAAAAACAAACCAACAAAAAACCAAACCAAAACCAGTTACAGACAGTATCTGTGACACTATAACCATTCCCAGTGCCTGCGTTGTCCTTAGTCCCATAGGTTCTGTAGCCAACAGGAACACATGAGAGAGCACCTGAGGACTGATTATCAAAGGAGTGAAAGGCATATACCTATGCACATGGAACAAACAGGTACGATGATCTCCATCTACCTCCAGCGACAGCTGTGTGACAGACAGCCTGAGTGCAGCTTCTGGACTGGAGATAATTCAGAGTCCTACTTTCATCAGATAAGGGCTGGGAATATTCACATGACTTTCAAGCAAACTTTTGCCAATGTACACACCATTCTAACAAGTTTGTGATGGATATATGACTGCAAACACACAAGATCATACATGAGCCTTATCTATAAAACATTAGACCATCTGCTTCCAGTCTGTTTATTTTCTGTACCCCCCGGGAAAGGTGTTTCATGAGAGATCCAACACAATCTGATCTTATAGGCCTATGATGCCACCTTGATTCCCAGTACACAAAGATATAAACAAAACACCAAGTAAAAGCTTTCTATATCTTTCTAGCTCTTTTGGTGTTTAAAGAGCATGGCACCAAGATACACAGAGGCTCAACGTCCTTTGCTGCTCATATATCCACTGTTCAAGACTTCTGCTGGCTGGGGCTACAAAATCCCACAACAGAGGAGGACTCTGAACTGGGTTGCTTCCTCCATCAGGACTTGGGAGAGGGACACTTCAGAGACTATGCTATCTCTGGGAATACCCTCTACCCTCTCCCTTTCTGTAGCAGAGCAATTTCTACAGTCCTGGAATAAGGCATTCAAATATTTGTTGGACTAGCTCTCTCACTGCAGCAGTGAGAGAGAAAGACAAATAAAATCCAGCCTGGAAAGGGAATAAGACATACTTGTTTGCTCTAACAGAGGTTTCAGAAGATCCTCCTCCCTCTCTCTCTAGCTGGAGGCCTGGAAGAAATTCTGTTCAGCTGTAGTACATGAACATAAAACCAGACGTGCCTAAACTACCTACTCTAGCCTCCAAACCGGCAGCCTTGGGAGCATACAGGTCACCCCCCATTCAAATACACAACAGCTGCACATTTGCATGGCATTATGTGGCTGTAACTTTTTTTAACTCCAACTTGGCAAGCCTTCATGAAGTCAATGTCCTGATATGTCAAATCATATTGGCATTTGCCTGAGAGGGCATCCTAAGTTGCAAAGTATAGGTATATTCAGAGACTGCCATGTCCTTCAGCTCTAACTCACATCTACTTCCAGGAGACACCTAGCTGGGGGCACTTACAGCCACTACATCTAGGAGACACCTAGCTGGGGGCACTTACAGCCAATGTAAGATGTATTGGAAATATGTTATTTCTCCCCTCACTCCATTCAAAGCACTATCACAGCTAGCAGCAATATTCTATCTGTACAGAGATGTAGCTGGAAATGCTGCAAACTAGCTACTGTTTTTTTCTGTAGCATTACAATTCCCACAATTCTGGCACCAATTTCTCAAAAGATTAATCTGAAAACTTTTTCACAACCTATCAGAAGGCAAGAAAGTGGCAGGAAAACTCAGCAGCTTCAGAAAACCACAGAAAAAGAAATCCATGGCATCCATCATTTTGAAACCTCACAATTTCCATGGTACTCTATCAAGTACTTGACTATCAAGTCCCACAATGCCATTAAGCATATTGCCACGCAACATTGACTAGGCTCAGAACTCAGTGCACTGCCCAAGGCGCACTAATTGCAAGAATCAGGGATGTGTCCTCAGAGATGCAGTTCACATCAAGCCTGAAAAAAAGGCCATACCGTATGTCAGAAATGCAACGGTAGTTTTATCTGCAACATGTTAATGGGGGAGACTCCAAGCCATTGTTTCATGCAAATAAGCAGTGACCCTATGGGTTTTGGCAAATTGCCTAAGTTTGGGTACAAATACATCAAACAACAAACAGCAGCAGCAGATGACTTTAATTAGACAGGGGATTAATGTTTTTAAATGCAACTCAATGTCACCTCTGATGAACAAGACTTCTGAACAGAAATTTCTTTATATTCCATTAAATAATGGCAACAAAATGACTGATTAATTATGAAAACTACCTTCTAAAAGCTATGTGGGTGTAGTACAGAGATAGTTGGATGGTGACTAATTTTCCATATCATTCAATATCTGTAATTTGGATTTAAAATGAGATGAAAACAGAAATTGCCAGACTGCCTGTTCCTTCTTTACAAGGAAGGAGCAGCTAAGTGAAACCCTACCCTAAAATCCATTACGTTAAAGCACTTTGTTCTGTGCCAGAGCCACTGTCACTAAATACTCTTGCAGAAGCTGCTTTGTTTCAAGACAACAGCCATTCAAGCCTAAGAAGTTAATGTTGTGACTCAACAAATCCACAGCTACTTGCTTGCCATTTATGTATTTCAAACAGAACAGCTTATATATAAGATCTAACTGAAAAGTAATGACAGCAAAGCTGTGCGCTCACAAGTGACAACAGCAGCAAGACTTCACTATGCAGCTGGGGCAAATTACATGGATATTCTTTTGCAGTACTTCCTAGGCTTCCTCTTTCTTCTACTAATCATCAGCATCATGGAAGGCAGAAACAAAACTGCCACTGATCTGCTTCAGAACAGTACTTCAGACCAACTTTTTTTTCGGCTAGCTTCTTCAGCGGTTGCCATCATTACCAAAGACAGGCTTAAAAGAGAAAGAAGTCCTATCGACTAGAAACGCCAAGGAAACAGTATCCATGTACTTACTTAGCAACTGAATTTATATACAAATAAACACATTCCCACTCTTTATACATTACCCACGCACCCGGCACATGGTTAATTCCACAGTCTATTACGATCGCACCAGGTTTGATCCATTCACCTTTCACCATTTCAGCTTTACCAGCTGCAACCACCAGGATATCAGCTTTACCAACCTATATTAAAAAAAAGGCAAACAACTCTGTATCACATTGACAGTGGAAAAATGCAGAGCTGCTTCAGCAGCTTCAATTGCAGTGAAACTGTGCTCTCACCCATTGCTATTGGAGGGATGGAAAGGGCACTGCCAGCAATTAAAGGTAGCTAGCAGTTCCTTGGCAAGGAGAAGTTCCTGTGATCAGAAACTATGGCCTACTTTCATGCCCCTACCCTGAACTACTGCTAGTCAATGCTTCACAACCTCCTTTGAACTCTTCCATGATTCCCAAGTGGATCATACAGACTACTTTTAGATAAAATTAAAGCCTTCTCCATATTCTTCTCTTTCTCCCTTCATATATCCTGCATATTCAGTTGCTCTTTTCAATGCTAGAAATATAATCAGCACTCCTCAGTCAGCAGCCAAGAACAACCCCTGCACATTCACCCTGAAGTGAACTCTAAGCATCACTTCACTTGTGGCAGTGCTGTCTTGAGATTTTACGTCCAGGATTGTGTAACATACAACTCCAGGGAAAGCTGACTGTAATTCAGCACTAATATTTGATTAGACAGTACTCAGTAAATTTGACAGATCTGGTCACAAAGCTGGTGCTGAAGACACTGACTAAAGCTCATTGTCAGTTCTTGCACTGCTTCATTCATGTTTGCTTAGGAAGTTGATATCCCTTGGAAGTTTCTCTTTTTATCTTCAAGGTAGATAAATTATTTTTAAGATTTCATTAAGAATTAGCACTTCAGTTGTTAATCAACCTAATGACAGTCTTATTGAACAGCAGCTTAGTGGCATGAAGCACTGCAGTATTTCTGATCTTTGTGAGTTATATTCAAATACACCTACCCCCTTTTTCAGCTTTAATACTTGCCTACAGAGCCTGGCAGTGTTGATTGCTCTATGAAATCCAAGTAGGTGGCAGCACAGCAACACACTATTTCTGTCATTCTCACTGCTAGAGAGGAAAATGGTACCAACTCACAGTCATAGAAAACAGACTGGAAAAAAAAACCCCAAACCTGGAGAAAGCATTTTCCAGCCATTAGAGCAAAAGAATACCTGGCCTTTTTGGGAAGAAAAAAACCCCCAAAAAACCAAAACCAAACATGTTGTCCTGCAGGCCACTACATGGAAGAAGGGATGATTAAATTCTCATCAATTGCCCGAAGAAAATAAAAGTAAGAATTTTACTGTTATAATTAAAACCCTCTAATTAAGGGCCAAAAATAACCAGGATCCTATTCCAGTGTAAGTATTCACACAGCCATGCAATGAACAGAACTGGCAAACTGATCCACATAAAAGACAAGCCAGACCAAATGACTTGGTAGCAACACACCAAGCAGGGATGTGCAGACAGCACTGGCTTGCAGCAGATAACTAACAGACTCATGCATCCAGCCTGTCCTTACCTCCTCCGCCAGTGTTGAGGTCTTTGAATGGCAGGTGGTTACAGTTGCATGATTCCAGAGCAGCAAATCATGCATAGGAGCACCAACAATCTTACTGCGGCCAACCACTACAGCCCTTTTCCCTGCAACCTGGACGCCTGCACCACAGAAAGTAAAAAAAAGTCATTGTGCATCCTAGTACAAACTAACCCAAAGAGCTCTGGAGTCTTTTGGTCTGCTTAAGTCTGGCGCTGGTACTTCAGGATAGTCGTGGTTTAAGCCCAGCCAGTAATTCATAACCATGCAGCCACTCACTCACTCACTCCCTTCTTCCCTCCCAGCCTCCCATCAGCTTCCAGAGGATGGAGAGGAAAACTGAAAGAATATAAATTCCACAGGCTGAGATAAGAACAATCCAATAGCTAAAGGTATAATACAAAACTACTACTGCTAGTAAGAATAATGATAAGGGAAATAACAAGGGGAGAGCATATAAAACTAAAAAGGGAAACAAAAGAAAAAGAATTTAAAAAACCCAAACTAAAACAACAATAAACACAAGTGATGCACAATGCAACTGCTCACCACCTGCTGACTGATACCCAGCCCGACCTAAGCAGCAATCAGGCCTTTCAGGTGACTCTCCCCCACTTTATATACTGAGCACAACCTGCTGTGGTATGGAACACCCCTTTGGCTAGTTTAGGTCAGGTGCCCTGTTTCTGCTTCCTCCCGGCTTCTTATGCCTCTCCTCACTGGCAGAGCATGAGACTGAAAAGTCCTTGATCAGGGTAAGCATTACTTAGCAATAACTAAAACAATGGTGTGTTATCAGTGCTGTTCTTAGACTAAACACCAAACCACAGCACTGCACCAGCTACTAAGGAGAAAAATAACTGCTACAGCTTAACCCAGGACAAGGATCTATTTTTCTTCTTGGTTGTGTGTGACAAGGAATTGGAGTTGGAAGGGAGGAAGGAAGGACCATCTTAAAACCAGTTCTTTTACTATCCGAAAAGGCAGAGATGAAATGTGGCATCTCAACAAAAGTTTTGATGTGAAGCACAGCCTTGCAATGTGCATAATTTATCCTCTTACTGAAGACTACTGCACTCATGAATAATGGATGGAAACCTCCTTACCTGTCTGTCTGATAAGTTCCATGCATCCTTTTGGTGTACAGGGAATAAAGCAGTCTCCAAGGTCCCCTCTAGAGAGTTTCCCAGCATTGATGCTACTTAAGCTGCATTTTGAAAGAAAAAAGGCCAAATAAGATTCCCAGCCAGTTGTCACCGTTTGAAGGAAAAAAAGAAGTTTTCTTTCTGGAGTAGCTGTCATGCTCTCCAGGGGTGAAGCTAGTTTACCCATCTACATCCTTCTCAGGTGCAACAGCATTGGTTATTTTTTCTGTATTGATAGGTTTATCAGAGTCAAGTGGCAGCTGCACTATAAAGCCATGAACAGCAGGGTCTCCATTCAAAGAAGTAATGCACTTGAGGACCTACAAGTAAAGACAAAAAATATAATGACACATTTTTTACTTTTGGAAAATACCTGTTAAAGTCTAAATTTTATGCTGTAGTGTTTTAATTTTAAAACTAAAAAATAGTAATAATAATAATAAAAAGCCCCACATCAAAAACCTCAGCAGGTTGCAGGTGTTTTTTTTTTCATTAGTTAATATCTACAGGTAAGTAGTCTCTTTTTTTATATAAAATGAGAGGACAAATGTAAGTTCACCTGTTGAGCTCAACACCAATGTTATGTATTTTTTCATTACTGGCTATAACTACTTACATCAGCTTCTGTTGCTGTGTTTGGCAGTTTTATGTGATTGGCACTGATCCCAATCTGCAAATGAGAATACCAACAAATTATCTGATTTCTGAATGGACATCAGGGATTGATCTGGCTATTCTCCCAGTCCAGCCCAGTCACAGCTACATTCTGTCACATTTCCCAGGTCTATCTCCTGTTCCTGTGGCTACAGTCCTATTATTTGGAAATACCATCAAAGAAAGAAGAAAGATTAGTGCTTTGCCTACATAGATTGATCCATACTTCAACTGTCCTATTCACCTTTTGACATGAACATAATCTTAGCTTGACAGCATACTGCCTTGAAATGCCAGCAAAGAAGATTCTAGATATCACACAGGGAAACAGGGACTCATCTACATTCCCAGCCCTGCTATAGGATGTAATACACCACT
The DNA here is from genome assembly GCA_009867235.2 of Psittacus erithacus. Lineage (NCBI taxonomy): Eukaryota > Metazoa > Chordata > Aves > Psittaciformes > Psittacidae > Psittacus > Psittacus erithacus. Next base: position 36,223 of record WYDI02023238.1, read on the forward strand.
TGGTGACAGATGCAAGGCAACTGCAGTTACAAGACATTCAGGGAATATAAGCAATATAAGCACATGGTGACAGGTCAGGAAAGACAGAGCATCAGCACTTCGGACACACGTAATCTAGGAGATGATCACACAAGTAGTGGCACCAGCCCACTCTATTGTTACTGGAATACCTCACTTTGCTACATGTCAGGTTACACACCTATACTACTTCCTTACAACAAAGAATTCAGGCCAATGTTAGTTTCTTCAATACAGGCAAAGCTTAGACAAAATTATTTAATTTGCACCTGTGTTTTCATATTGAGGTTTGATCTACTGTGGGAAGGTAAAAAGAAATATTAAGAGTTTGGGCATTACCTCAGCAGCAGCCTTCAGCTTCATATTAATGTAAAGGTTTGAATCATCCCGATTTCCAACCTAAGGATAAAAAGACAGTTGAGTCACATTGCAGAATAGAGACCCAGTTGCAGGCTGAGATCAGCTTAACCCTTAGCTTCCTTTGAGCTACACCAAGAAGGCAGAGGTATTCTTGAATAACTTTAAAACACGCTGGTAGAGGCTTCAAGCATCTGGAACTAACAGGAAAGAGTTCTGATTTTCTCCACAAACACTATTTTCCCTGTTGAAAAACCTTATGAACACAGTGCTCTCCAAAGCAGAAAATACTACGTGCCATCTCATCTGAGAAAGTTAAATCTCTAGCTAAGTAACATGATCAGCAGGTGCTAATAACATTCAATTATTGGACTAAGGCTTTCAGAAAAGTTGGGCCTCTTTGATATCCAGGAAACTTAATTTTATGCACATACATGTGCCTTTATGGAGCGATTTCTTCCACTACTGTTTCAATCCTTGAACATTTTCCCGCCAAACAAAAAACACCAAAACAAGAACAAAGCAATGCACAAAGTAAAAGCAGCACGCGGAGCAAATACCTGTAGTTTTTGACAGTACTGGGTGCTTTCAGTACAGCTGCATTTCAGAAGACTGCCTGCATCATTCAGTACGTTTTATTAAAATAATATCCTTGTAACCATATGAAAATGAGCAGCAAATAAAGAAAAAGCTGATAAGCAAACTCTTGAAACACCATTCCCTGATACTTGGCAACTATCCCTGGTTCTCACACAGATTACAAACTGCAGGGGTGACTGCATTACCTGATCACTCAGCTTACACTGGTTCTTCTTCCCTAGGGTTAGACAAAGGGGCTACCTCCCCTTTAAAGTCTGTTAGGTTTAGGAAAAGGTACGCCTCAGGGCAGAAAAGATGGAAGAGTGCAGGCATCAGGAGATGTCACTGAACAGACCATATATATTGTGTGAAAAAGGCCATTCCTGATTATGGACAAAAAAATTCTTTGAGCTCAGAGGACACCACATACCTCTCAAGAAAAGAGCATGTAGTGTGTGAGGTACTACACACCAGAAACAGCTAACTGTCCTAACTTAACTGAAAAATAGACAGCTGAGAGTATCTTTATTAGGAGATGAATGCAAGCCCAGACTGTCTGGTACCTTACAAAAGTGTCAGAGAGCCAAAAAGGAAAGAGGTTGTAAAGGACTCTGAGACAACCCAAGACCAAAGAGAACACAGGCCAACAAAAAAAAAAAATAACAAATCCAACATTATAAGACGGCTATTTTTAAGACAAGGTCATCAGTTCAGCAACTGTCATCAAAGCATCCCTTATTGAATTTTAAGTAGAAGACTTTCCTCCTTTTTTCTAAACACCTGAAGACAAGTTTCCTGTAGAGATGATCTTCTAAAAACTAACGTAAAAGAAAAGCAGAAAAACCCAAAACCACAAATTTGTTCATGGCATTGAGGAGGAACATGGTCTTTGTGTACTATAGCGGCCTTCACACTAGAATCCAGAGACAGGCACCAAGAGCTCTTCAGGAGCCCACAATACTGAACAAGGGCAGAAGACACTTCTCCAAGCAGTCACTTACAATCCATCAATGCTCTGTGGCCACAGTTCCTTCCTTTTACATGACACTTCCTACTGCTAGTCACCACCTGACCTAAGCATAAAGAATTACCAATTTTAATAGCTACAAGTTAAAAAAGAAAAAAAAAAAAAAAAGCAAACAAGTCACCTTAATTCTGCCAAATACGGGCCAAATCCCTGTACTGACAAGTGCCTTTTTTCTCCACAAGTGTTCCTGTGTGGACTCCAGCACTTATGCTTCGGATGGACATCAAATTCAGAAATGGGATTTTGCTCCATCCCTCACACTCAAAGCCTTCTTGGCCAAAAGTGGTTTTGGTTGGTTCCCCCACCCCCCGCCTTGTCTCTCCATGTTCTGATGCAACAGCATACCAAAATCCTATAATAAACACATTTCGAAGATTTCTGGTACAAACATGTTTCTGAAAGCTGACAGGCTTCACGGCTCACAGAAATGCAAAGACTTGGAATAGAGTCTACAAGCACTGCTTCTTCTTAATAGCCAAGAAGCCTACTTTCACCATTCCACAAGCACACATGCTCAAACAGAACGGGAAGGGGCTGATTTAATAAAGAAAAACCAGCAAAAAAACCCCAAAATGTTTCCAGGCCCCAGTACCTGGCAAAAAGACATCTCAGAATTGTGTTACTCTCCCTCAGGGAACTGTGCTCTTCCGTTCCTTTTAAATGTTACCATTGCAAAGCAACTTTGATGGAGCTCATCAGCTGTGCACTTACCACTGCAATACAGATTTTTTGTAGTTGTCACTAAAAAAAACAATACCTGCAAAATTGCAAGTCCTGGTCTGAAGCCTGGAAATTTCTCTTTCATCTCAACAACTTGCTGCTTTAGTCTCTCTCTCACTTGCCTGAAAAGGGAAAAAAAACAAACAAACAAGGTAGAATTTTATCAAGGAGCTGAATTCTCATACAGTAGTAAGTCAGGAACTGAAAAGATGACAGATGGGCAGACTGGTAAGCATGTACTCATGCCTGAGTACTGGGGTCCCAGCAACCTCCAAAGAAGGTTAATGTCTGTAAGTCCCTTCAAACACTTTGTAAGTTTCAAACTTACCTAACATCTTCTGGGGTTTATGTTGTTGTTTTTGGTTTTGGTTTGTTTTTTTTTTTTTTTTTATATAATTCTACTTTGTGCTTCTTCACCCTCCTCTTTTCCACCTCACAGAGCACAAGGCAAAAACAAAACAAAAAAAAAAACAAACCCCAACCCCCCCCCCCCAAAACAAACAAACAAACCACCACAACCAAAATCTGGCATGGAAATTCCTGGGATTTCAAACTCCCTACTCAAAAGCACATCCTCTTTCCACATATACCATATCAAATCTACTTGTTTTCCACAAGCACCAGACAACAGTGTCATGTAAAGCATGAAGGATCTACAGTGGTAAAACTCTGTAAAATAGCTAAACAAACAGGAGGTACCTGCAGACACCTCTCTCAGTTGGTCAATACTATGTGTTTCTATTTCCTGCCTGCTTGGTCTAACCATGCTGGACAGGCTGCAGTCCTATACCCACTTTCCTGCCTCCAGCCTGCTTCTGAGCTTGCCAACGTGCATGTGAGAAAATGCCCCCAGCCTAAGGGCTTCCAAACAAGACAAAGATTTTTCCATGGGAGCAAGAAAGAGAATGGGAGGTGGAAAGAGGTGAAGCTGTGAGGAAAATGAGGGAAACTCTGGTACACAGCTCAGATCGCATCTTCAGGAAAAAGAAGTTTAAAGGTACAATTATTAAAACACAACTATAAAGGGAAGCATGAGAGGATTCACTGATGTAGTTAATCTAGCTCAGACGTCAACTCATTTCAGTTCACTATGTAATGTTTTAGAGATAGCAAGTATTCATCACCAATATATTATCCACAGGCAGCTCAAAAGCCACTGTCACCACCCTCCCTAGCCTTGCACTCCAATTTCTCTGTCTGGGCCATTTGCATGATCCTTCTTCACCTGGGAATGTGGTAGGACAGAGGCCCTGATGCCAGGCTGTTGTGGTTTTTCAAATTTGAAATTCTGCCAAAAGCCTAGGTGCAGCCCAGCACCACTGCTCTGTCTCCTCACTAGTTGGGATTCAGAGAGAACTGACCAGCTGTGCCCATCTCATGGGCTCACAGAGCTGGAAGGAGGCTGTGGCACTTCACTGCAAATGTAGGAGATACTCAGAAGTAAAAGAAACATAAGCAAACCCCACAGGACACTACAGGCTTGACAGGTCTGTCCTTCTCCATGTGACCTCCAGCCTGCATCCCACTCACTATTCTCAGAGATGAGAAGGCACTACCATCACACTTAACAAATGCCCCTGCTTCAAACACCCTATGGTTTCAAACACAGATGGTCTCCTTGTGTTCACCTACCCTCAAATCAGTATCACAAGGTCTCCCTAGACTGGAGGAGGCGCTGCTGGTGCCAGTTCATTAAAAATTCAAAGAGCAAGGGTACAGAGACAGAATAAGTAGCTGATGCCAGCTGGAAGGCTGCAATTCCTGCTATATAGGAAAATTCCAAGATGACAGATAGCCAGTGAAGTGAAGTCTACCCTTCAACTATGAGCTCCAATAAACGCAAGAAGCAAGAAGGGAAATGGGAGCAGCATACAACTCTGCTGCAACCCAGCAGCACTGATCCCAAGGGACAGCTGCAGCTGGCACTGCCAGAAGCAGCCCTAAGGCTGTTCCAAGCTCTGTCTTGGGGAATCACTGCCTCCTGCTACATCCCAAATCACATGGTTAGAGTTCCACTTCACCTGAGGAGAGGGTTCAGAGTATTTCTAGGTGTTTGTGTCTGGCCAAGCTATACAAAGTCTCTTAACAAGCTTCAGCTTGTTTTCAACCTTATTTAAGAAATAGTAGCTTCTAGACTTCCTTTAGCTATTGCCTCGGTAATAGACCTGACACTAAGACTGGGTGATGAGTTCAGAAAACAATGTCACAGCAAGCCCTGTAATAGCAATTCTTCATGCTGAAGTGACAAAAGTTCATCTGCTGGGTAGCAAAATCAACTGCCTCTCCTTACACTCCTGCTGTAAGGCTCCAGGGAAGGCACCAAATCTACAGCTGCAGACACAACAGGGCCTGAGCTCATGAGCAGAACATAACACCACAATGACTTCAAGGAGCATCAGAAGCCAACTGCACATGTCCTGTGAGTGTGTTCTGTGGGCCAGTTCTTCAAGGGAGCTACTTCTGACAAGCCTCTGGCGTTCCAGTAAGGAAAGCACAGCACTGATTTATGGCCTACAAGCAAAAAGAAATGCAAACATATCAGAGCTTTACTGCATCATTAATTACAGTACAAGACAGTCAACTGGAAAGGGTCTCAGGTCTGGGTTTTACTTTCAATCCAGTCTTAGTGGAGGAGAAACAAGCCCACCCAAGGGTGTAGTTTCCCTCTGTCCTCTGTGAAGCAGGGTAGTGGCATGATTTTACCTCCAGCAGCCATGACTATTCACAAATTATACTGCTGTCACTTTCTGTAATTAGACACTAGTTCGCTTCCCTTTCAGCTACAGAAAAGTACCTTCATTCACTTCAAGAAACTTACATACACAGTGACTATTTGCTTTAGGAGCTTTAAATGAAGAAATCACTTGTTAGACAGCCACCTAGTGTTAAGCACCATTGCTTTCTAGTTACCACAAAAGCCACAGGTGCAAAGGTTTGAGAGAAAATTCAGGGAAAAATAAATCCCGTTTTAACTCTGCAGACTTACAAACACATCACAAAATAATCTTTGAAAGCGAGCAGCTATTTAGTGATACAGTTTGCAAAATTCTATTGTGGACTTCAGGTCTTCGCAAAGATAAAGTTCATATTGTTAAATCAACATCTTTCTACTTAGCTGTATGAAAACATTTGTAAGTCTTCAAACACAAATCTGCAATTGCATGTGGCTGTTTCTCCAAAAGCCCTCTGACGCTAGGACCCACGCACCCTTCTACAAACTCACAGTGCAAACAAGGGTCCAGGGTCCACACAGGTTAAGGACAGCACATGGCTCAAAGCATACAGTGCAAAAGCCAGCTCCAAAGATTAAAGAACCTGTTAGCCTTTCTTTCTCTAGACTGCAACAGTGGGCTATATTTAAATTCATTATGTGAATTTTCCAGAACAATAAAGGACAAACCATACTCCTCCAGCTCTGCTGTAAAAGGAGACAGAAGCATAGCTCCCATGTCAGTGCCTCCCACCATCACACCTATGGGATTACGTATATGCAATGGCTCAGGTGTCGAGTGCACACATCGCCAAACTGAATATGACACCAGGCTGCGTTTCTGTCCCTTTCTACAACAAGCAGTACTGGACCACACAGTCCACTTTAACTCAGCACATCCATGTGTGGTACGCTTCAGTGCATGCCTGAAACATTCTAGGTAGGACATAGCAAACAGATCTCACAGATGAGGATATTTTTTTTAGTTCAGACTAGAATTCGGTGCAGTTTCAATAGGAACTCCGAAAAACCTTTGAGGCCAAGTCTGAAAAAGCTGAACAGTTGTCTTTACTGCAGTTACCTCCAGTTATAAGCTTAGCCTGATCATCACTATACCCAGTACTTTAAACTCAAAGCACTACCTGGCCCATCCCTAGGGGCTGGGAGGGCCGTTACACTTTCCCTGTCATCATAACTCATCAGCTGCTCATCCACTCCAGGAATGTTGGTACATTCCTGGTGCTATCAAACAATTCAGACCAAGCCAGGAATTTCCAAACCTGGACTACCTAAGATGATAATGACTGAACACACTCCTTACTGCTGTGAACATAAGCTGTAAAGCAGAGCCATCAAGATGTTTTGCTCTAATTATGTATTTCAGAGACAGTATTTTTACTGTAAGGGAATACTGGCAATAAAATAAAAAGGTTGAGAATACCCTGTTTTGATTCCCTCCAGCCCTCCAAATGCTGCATACTTAAAACACTGTTTCTCTTCATCTTATTAGCAATTAGTTCACTGTTCTGTTGAGCAATACCTCGCCTTTTGCAACTCATTTGCAATGAGGCAAATTTAATTTGCAGCAAAATCTAAGGATGAATCACTAAACAGCCACTCAGAGAAGTAGAGGAAAGCCACTCTGACATACTTAGTCAGCTCAAACATTTTATTCCAACATTATGCAGACTGTACAGGTACTAGAGTTTGCTTCTACTCAAAAGAAGCAGCCTTAGCAAGAAAAGCATTAATTTAAACACCATACAAAGTCTGCTGCCCTGTATGTTCTCCTTCCCATACATGACATAATCATGCTTACTATCCTCAGGTAATATTCAAAGCCACTGAAAACATCTATTTTCCTTTGTACCCTTTCTGAACCTCTCAAGTGTTCCTTATAGAGGTAAGGAAGCTCTCGCTCTAAGTATTTATTCTCTTTACATGTTTAACAAAAATATGCCACTATCTACCTGATTTTTGTTTAAATAACTGATGTGACTCTGAATTAGGTATTTTTTTCACCTTTCTTTGGGGAAGGGATGCTTGGTGGCAGGAGAAAAAAGTTCACAATACCTAGTGAGTTTTGATTTAACATACACAGAGAAACCCAGATTTACATAGCTGTAACACTACTTCATCAATTCACCTCATTTGTTAATATCTGACTGACTTTTCTGGACTAAAGTAACAAAACCCACCCCCTACAAGATAGTCACTGAAAAGATTTTGCAGTTGATGTAGTCAGAAACATTCCCCCCTTTCTACAATAGGCAATTAAGCTGAAAATTCATAGGGGAAAAAAAACCCCACATTTCTATTGCTGCTTCTGCTGCTCCACACTCTTGGCCAGGAGATGAACTCACAAAGAGAATCCTCTGGACCAGCATTTCTCTAGAGGGCCTGGAGAAAGGGACAGGTATCCACAGGGTGGATAGGCCATTTCCTCATGCCTCATTCAAGTAGGAAAACGACTGCCAAAAGCATAAGATGAAGCACAAAAGACAGAGACTGCAATACCCAAATGGAACCAGCCCAAAAAATTACTGGGTAAAAAAAATACACAAGCACTCTTTCATCATGGATATTCAGATTCAAGACACATTAGGCCTGCTTTTCAGAACTGCTCCATTGTCACTCAGATGTAGACTGTTGTACATATCCATACCTAAGATAAGGCCTAACAGCTTTTTCCACATTTCTTTAGGCCATTTCAAATTTACCCTTTCTGTCCAAATTCCCTGATTATAGACAGGGGATACCCAACAAACCTACCTAACCAAACCTTGCTTGCACAGAACATAACAGTGCAAACAAGGTTTGGCAAACAGTTCAGCAAAGGGTAATACTTCGCTAAACACTGCACTTTGCTAGGGTTAGCGAAATGGATTTAGCTTTCTTACCAGATGTGCATGTGTAGTAGCAGCAGAAAAAGCAAACAAACTGAAAGGCACAACACAGGCTCACCTATACTCAGGGCTTGCCAGCAAGTAAAAACTGAACAGTACAAAAAAACCCTTCTTCCTTTAAGGTCTGCCAAATCTTCCAAATAGCTTTAGCAGGCCAATTGTGAACATTCATCTTCATGTTATCCAGTACATGCATTAAAGTATTTTGCCATAAAAAGGAGTGACCAATGCCTGTATCGTATGAACACAGAGACCATACTTAAAGCACATGCTCCCAGCTCCTGCTCGTAAACTATCCTAGCATGAATCCATAAAGACTGTACATCAGCTAGCACCTTCACACCTCACTGTGGAGATGCTGAGCCACCCTGCAGGGCTGGTGCTGCACACTGCCACCGAAAACCAAGCAGATGCAGCCTCGGGCTTCTGGACGGGGGTGGGGAGGGAGGTACAGACAGCACTTTACGTTCTTCTGATCTTTAATACTATCTTTATTTAGTAACTCCCACAATTTCCAGCCGCTAAAAGTGAGCTTTGACTGCAAAGTAGTGAAAAAACTTCAGGGCACCTTTAAGCCTGCTTCGCCCTGGCAGAGCCAAAGCAAAGGCCAACCCAGGCCCATTCCCCTACTGCCCTCCAGCCCCAACAGCCACGCCAGACTCCTTCTCGATCTCAGCTACCCCAAGGGGTAAAAATCCCTTGGCTTCCCACAGGCTCCCTCCGCTCGAGGAAGTCCCAGCACCGCTCAGCAGCGGGTGCTTGGCGGGAAGGACGGGCGGGGCCCTGAGGGTACGTACGCGGAGACTATCTTGCCGCTGAGAATCTCGGCAGGGGCCATGGCGAGGGCGGGGAAACAGCGGCCGGGGGCGGCGAGACTCTCGGGGCGTCTGCGAGATCCGCTGTCCCACGACTGACCTGCTCCGCGCCACACGTGCCCCCGCGCTATCGGCGGCCATCGGCCCCACCGCGCAAGCGCTGCTCCCGCCCCGGAGGAGGGAGGGGAGGGGCCTTGAGGGGCGGCCGTGGGCTCTTCTGGCAGGCGAGGTTCTGTTATGTGTTCATTCGCAGGCGTTCTGCTGCTGTGAGGCCGGTGTCCTGCCGCTGATGAGGCGAGCGGGGTAGGGCGGCGCGGTGAAACGGCCGCTAAAGCGTCTCAGTGGCGCCGGCCTCGGCTTTCCTGGCGTCCTGCCCGCTTTGCCGAGAACGGCCTAGGCGGCGGGGATGGCTGTTGGCGCTGGGAGTGGAGAGTGAGCGCTGGGGCTGGGGGTGCTGGGCTCCCGTGTTGACTTTGCACGGTGGATTCCTGGCTGTGCATTAAAAGAAAATCGCACGTCTGTATAAGAATTATCTCTTGTGTTTCATGTGCTGGGCCTGCACTGTGGTAGTCTTGAGAAGTTATGCTAAGAGTCGTGTATTTGGTCAATACAAAGTCACCAAAACACTGGCTAGCCAGTGTAGAAAGAGAGTGATGAAGAGGAGGAGCGGGCTTGTGGCCTGTTCATGGTTGTCACAAATGAGAAACAGGTTCCTGGCGGTTGTTTCCAAGGACTGTACTTAATTTGAGTAATCCCGTTAGGACTGGTGAAGGTGTGGCTTCCTGTCAGATCAGTGCACTTGTCCATGTGTACTGTTATGTATACAACCAAGGCTTGCATTTGCACTGCAGGCCAGCACAGACGTTTTAGGACCTTGCTGAGAGAGACAGCTTTCAGTGGTTTTCTTACACATGTGGCAAATAGCCAGAGGTGGAAATGGGAAAAGCAGTTAAATGCCCCTGAGTCAGGCTTGCTCATGCAAGATAATGCCATGGCCCAGAGAAGTTAAGGAGCTCATAAATGTTCTCTGCTAATATCTAGCATACAGTTAGAGAACAGGACCACGACTCAAAACCAGTGATAAAAAGGGCAGGGACAGGGAACTGGCAAATTGAGATCAATAATGAGGTGGGCCCCACAGCATTAGGTTGCTGATGGGGAGTAGTAGCGTATTCCTGTGCCTGCAGTAAAGCAATACGCCTCATACTGTAGCCACAACTGTCACATGAAAGAAATGGGATAACCTCACTGCAAATGAGCAAGCTATGAGGAATAGGAGCTGGATGCTGAAACAGCAGTGTTCCTGCTGAGAGTTTGGGACGTAAAAGGCCTGTGTGAAATGCTTTCACGTAGATTTTTGCTTTACATAGAATGCATAGATTTAGAAAAATTACGTGTCTGTTTCAAAGAGTTTGCTGAGAAAGCATTCAATCCTGCTATTCCCTAATGTAGTTGATTCACAAAGGGATTTGGGGAACCATCAGATTTTGAGAAGGGAGAAGTGCAGGCTTTGCAGTTTCCATCTAGTGCACCAGAACATGAGGACAAAAATATACAAGCCCTTCTGTTTCAGAAGAAGTTTTAAAGTTGCTTCTCTGGTGTTCTGGGAGGGGAATATAAACCATATATAGTTCAAAACTTCTCTGAGAGTAAGGCTTTTCTTCTTTGTGTTTCCTTTCATAGCCTAGCAAGTCACATCTTTTCTCCTTTTTCTGCTTTTCTGTTTAGGGGAGAGATTGTTACCTTGAGTGATTAAACTATCTTAAGTTAATATGTTGTAACTGTAGGATTAAAGGTCAGAAATTTCTCTTTAGAAGTGACTTGGAAAAGACAAAAGGCTGTATTTTAGTGCTTTTATATGCTAAGTAGGAAAAGCTAGACAGAACTCCTTTTTCTCTTTTTTTGTTATGTATTCCCTGTATTTCCTGGAATGCTCAACAGGCACTTGCAGTATTATACAATCAAAACTGAGATTACAAAATTAACTGAGAGAAGGGATTTTTGTAGGCTGCTTAAAATTCTGTGCCTTATTTGTTTCTTCTGTTGCCTTTATCTGAGGCATGAATAGAGTCTTGGGGTGGGACTCTGTGATTTTTGAAAAATGCAAGAGATTGATTCCTTCAGTTAAGGGCAGGATAAACTCACAAAACAAAAAGAAAATTTGACACTCAGGATGGTAATAATGTTAAAAAAAAAAAAAAAGAAAAAAACTACCTTATTTAAAATATTCAGATGACCTCATTTGCAGGAGCTGTGGATTCCTGCCCAGGTTGCTAACTTGCATGATTTGCATGTGTGTAAGCATTAATATTACTTACTGCTTTTTTTTGTTTAAATGCCTCAGCTCCTGAAGAATAAAGTCTCATGATGACAGATAAAACTTTGGAAATTACCTGAATTTATTGTAGTCTAAAAACCTTGCGTCTGAAAAATAGGAAAGAAAATAAAAATCATAGAATCATAGAATGTTTAGGGTTGGAAAGGACCTTAAGATCATCTAGTTCCAACCCCCCTGCCAATAATTATGAACAACTTCTATTACTTCACTATTTTTGGGCTAGATTCTCATTTTTTGGGAAGGGACAGACTCATGACTTTTAAGTGCTTATGCTGAAAAATCAAACTAGCTACTGTCCTTATATCATAGCGGGACATTCTTTTGTACTTCTGGCTTGTCTCATGTGGCAATCAAGTACTAAAGCTGACACTGTTACTCAGAACTTGTGTGTGTCACACCTTTGTGTAAGAGCATGTTCTTTAACATTTATTCTTAATTACCATCCTGAGGTCAAAATACTGAAAATGGCGTGGGAAAGGTTCAAAAAAATATGTGATGAGAAATGGCTGAACAGACCTTTCTGATCATATCAGAGCCAAATCCAGCTCCAAAATGCAGTAAAAAAGTTAAAGCTACTGTTGACATACAGGAAAACTCAGAGAAACAGTGGCAAAGGAGACAAACATGGTGAAAATGTTTACAAAGTTGACAGCAAGGGTCAATGTTTTATGCTTTCAGTACAATTCTTCTGACCATATAGATGCAAAAGGATGAAGAAAAAAAAAAATCTAATACCATTATAAGAACAGACAACTCTGAGCGTATTCTGTTTTGTACCAAAGCAGACTTATTTTCTAATGGCTATTAGGATGAAGAAGGATAAAACCAGTTACTTCAGGATAGGCTGAAGCCCCAGGGTAAGAGACCTCCTCTGAGTGTTGCTCCAGAACAGTTGTTCTGCTCACTTGCCTCCCTGACAGACATCTCTTGGTCTGATTTGGCAACTCCCAGTTTAATTGTTTACCTTTGCATCCACCCCCTCTTACCCAACAAGTCAAAAGTCATGGAGGATCTTTAAAAAAGCCATAAAGGCTGCAAAATTCATGCCAGAAAGACTTTCAGTGTTACTGGTGAGCTAACAGCTGTGCTGCTGCTGGCAGAGGGCCCCAGAAAGCTGTGATTTGTTATGAGAAACTAACCGTGAATCATCAAACTAAGGAAGAACATTAGGTTTTCCTTCATCCATTAAGTGGGATGGCTAGAATAGGACATTATCTCTAGTGAAGGAGGAGGATTGGAAAAGTTCAATTAGCTCCATAAACCTTGGTTAGAAAAGAGATTTTGAGAAAGCTTGTTTGCAGGAGCACACCAGAACAGTATTAGGCTTTGATTCTTCAGATGCTTAAAGGAAACCTTTCCTTCTTAGAGATGCCCCACTGAACAAAGCAGAATTGGTTAAATGAATGATGTTACTCTAGAATGTACCCTAGCTACCATGATGGAGAACACAACTTTATAAGGGGGTAACAGTGATGTATTTAAATACATGCTATTGGTCAACTTGCCCTTTGATCAGATCATGCTTTGAATTAGACGTTATAGCTAAGCTGTATTAATGTAATAGTAGCTAGCATGAGGTAACATTTATTCTGTCATAACGTTTCCTCGGTGCAGTTATCCCGTAATCTGTTTAGCTGCCTCATGTGCCCCATTTATTTTTGGTATTTCAGGGAAATAGGTTGTGATGCAGGCAGCTGTTGGACAGTCACTGAAAAAGCAGCTGACCTGGATTAAAATTGTATTGCTCTCTGGCTTTCTCCTCAGGGTTCCTGGTCTACTATTTGAACTAGGAGAACAGGGACTTGAAGTGTTCCTCATCCACTTCAGGGCAAAGGCAGACAGATTAATCAAATCACTTCCAAGAGCAGTTTTAACTACAATGAACTGATTTTCTGAAAAGCAAGGTACTTTCATCACAGGTTTTTCTGACAAAGAGCTGTGTCCCACGGGTACCGAGCAGGCCTCTGAAGTGCTGAAGTGAGTGTACGTGTGCCTATATAGATGTGAATGTATTTCCTAGCATATATGCCTTATATTACAAACCTTTGTATCCCAAAAGGTTGTCCCCTTCTAGATGGAGCAAGCATATTTCTGACCTTTCCTTTTGCCTAATAGCTGTATAATTTGTTTGGTATTTAAAACAAGAACTGCTCTATTTATAAATGAGACAGAGCCTGTTGGGGGCACCAGATTCAGAGACACATTGCTATGTTTGCCCTGAGGCTGTGGACTGTGTTTGTTCCCGCATGCTCAGCTGCATCAGAGAAGAAAAGCAGTAAATTAACCTTGGAAGTCTGCAGAGCTCTACTGTCTGCGCATCTCTGGGAAAAGAATTTCTCAAAAGAACAGCAGGAGTTGTGCATGCCTGCTACTGTGAGCTGTTCCTGAGCTTTCCAATTCATAAACCAGCTTGAGATCTGATGAGAGAGTCTGTGCCATGAAATAGTCTGTCCTTTGCTGCTGTCCACAAGAGCTTTAAATAATCCAGCAGAGCAGTGTAATGTTTTGTCCTATGGTGTGTGTCAACTGTAGCTGGCAAAAAGCACAGTAAAGGCCCTTCTGGCCCCCCAGCCTTTGTTTGGAAGTTAAGCATTCTGACATCTCTAGTTTGTGCACCTTGGTAAAGTTGCTGAGCTTGCACGTGGAGTAGTTTTGCTCTGGAGCCCCAGTGCTTTGCAGAGCAAACCATGATAAGCCTGTGCTTAGAAACTGCGCTTTGGGAAGAGACAGTGACGGACACTTGGCCAGGCCTCAGGCAGATTCAGAGCCTGTAGACTTGGTGTGGAACAGGAATATGGTGAGCTCGGTAGAGGGTGATCTGCTTGGCCTGTGATTCCTTTTTATGGTCTAGAAGCCTGGAAAAGAAAATGAATAATCCTTCAAGAGGAGCTGTGCCAAGCTGTCATGTTATTGGTGTTGCTGGTGTCTCTTGTGCCCGCCATAGCAATGTAGGACTGGCAGGCTGGTTCTGAAGGAGATAGTCCCTCTACTGGTTATACAGCAAAGAAGATACTGTAGCAACAAGTGAACAAGACAGAGCAGATTTGGTCCTGAGGCCTTTCATGCAGTATAACATTAACACTAGTTTAGACTCTGATCCTGTGAACATAGGTGGTGAGATGTTAGTAAAGGATGAGATAAGCAGCATGGCCTGAGTTGCTGCTACAGGAACACGTTTGGGGCCTGAGTCTTCCTTCCCTTTTCCTTTGAGGATTTAGGTAGCATTCCTGGAACTTTATGAAAGGATCTGCTGAATGGGACAAATAAGTTTTCCTCTTTATGGAGAGATTTTTATTCCCACCCCTATTGCTTTCTATCATTTTACCAGTTACAGGATGATGGAGGTTTTGTGCTACAGGCAGCCCATATGGCTTTCAGGAGCAGCAGCCTGTCAGGGAGGCAGACTCTCAGGGAGATGTAGATGTAATAACTGATGCTGGTAGCTCTTAGTGTAATGTTTATTGTATCTTATTCAATTGAGGTTGTTACAAGGGGAAGAACATTCATGTTATTACCTAAAATTGCATACAAACACAAATATACACTCACACTTCCCTTTAGTCTCTATGATTTACCATTTTCAGTTGCCCCAGTGATGCTCAGTGAATAGGAAAAGCAGCTGGGATACGGAGCTTGGCTTTTGTCCTGGCTGTTTTCCACCAGGACCCTTCTTACAAATGATGCAGGCTTAGATTCAGAAGATACATATCATGTTAGAAAGAGGACTTCTATGAAGGAGCTTGGCCAGTTTGTCTGCTTGCCATTGACTATATGACATCCCTTCAAGGTCATGGGAGGAGATGGTAAGGAATGAATGAGCCTGTTGGGTGCTGGTGTCCTGCCAAACAGCACAGCAGGGTGGATGTGGCAGAGCCTGTGCTGAGCATCTGAACAAGCTCAGGCTTTCCTTCTAAGTGTCCCAAATCTCACCATGACATAAACGTGTGCTTCTGGGCTTGGACTTGTAACCAAGCAGCTTGACTGCAAGATGAATTTGGGCTTAAAACTGATCATGCCAACATACTTAAAATGAGTCAATAGCAGTACACAGGTCTATACCAAACATCCCAGCTCATGGTCTCTTGTGCTAATCACTGCAGACATGGCACACTCAGTCAAGGAAAAGGTACCTCGTATGACTGGCATTGTACTCATGGCAGCAAGATTTCCTGCAAAGATACGCCAATTTTCTATGTTTGTGAAATGGGATGCAGTCAAATAAATGTATGCAATCTAACTGCTGACATCCTCATGGATCAGTGTTCCCAATGGGCAGAGCCAGTGTTAGACCTATGGGTTCAAGGCATTAGGATGTGGACCCCTGCTTTCTATCCATGTACTTAATTGCTTGCACTCTATGTAGCTTATTTCAGCCCTTCACATCTTGAGCTCCAGTTAATTGTGAAAAACTGGCAGAACAAATACATTTAAAAGTTCTTTGTAGCAATTTTCAGATTGGGAGAACAACAGTCTGGGGACAAATGTCCACTTTTGATGTCCAAGCTTTGTCACATCTTTGGAACCAAGGAAGTTGTGATAGGAGAAGAAAGAAAAAAATTCGAACAAGGTGTAAGACATTTAGGGAAAGCACTTTCTGCAGTGACACTTTAAAGTGGAACCAAGTGGAAAAAACTTAGTTTTCCTCAGCTTTTGTGTTGCATTATGCTAGTTCTTGCAAAAGGTGACACTACTGAGGAGGACATGCTCTTCTGTTGACTCATTACTGAGTGTAATCTGGGATAATGTGAGGAAGGGCAGATGTGAGGATAACTTGCTGTAATAACTGCCAACTTTGGCATTGGGCTTTCTTTAATCTAAAATTTAAGGTGTTCAAAGTATTGTTAGCTGGCGTACTTTCCAGGTTTTCATGGCAACAGATCTCCCAGCTGCTTGCTGCATGCCCCTTCATTAATCAGTCAGAATACTCCAGGGTGGAAGGGCAAACATATGAACATGAACCAGTATTCTATTTCTACTGTGCTCCCTATAGCTGTGCAATTGGTAAAGTTCGAAGGGAAGTGCCTTCATGTGTGAAGGAATTAGAAGATGTGGGCATAGTTCAAGTGTCCTTGCCTCCCTGATGCTTTCTAGGGAAGACAGGGTGAAGTCTGGAGCAATTAGTACTTCTTATTCAGAGTTGGTTATTGCACATTAGGAATTTAATTGCATTAGTGGTCCCTTCAGAAGCAGTCTATTCCCAGAAGCATTGAGAACATCTGAGACATTTCTGCCATAATCTCTTTGTAACAGCTGTTCCTGACCTTATTCTAGCAGGCTTTGCTAATGCCTTCTTCTTAGCCTTTGCTTCTGGGTCCAGATGTTCTCTGCTGTTGTGTCAATAGTTGAGGCTGGAAGGGACCTCCTGAAAACATCTGATCTAACTGCTCTGCTCGAGCAGTGTCAACTAGATCTGTTTGCCCAGGACAGTGTCCAGCTGGGTTTTGATCTCCAAGGATGCACAGTCCGTAACCTCCCTGGGCAGCCTATTCCAGTGTTCAGCTGCCCTCATCTCTCCCTTATTACTGGTGCTTTTTCACCCTTGTCTGAGCTATTGCCTCATTGAACCATTTCCTTACGCTGTGCTCTATCCATCTTTAATACCTGCACATGTTCCTGAGGCCCCCCTCATATTTAGGAAGCAGTGAGCCAAACCAGAGCAGTTGGCAATTCCACCACAGGACAATATTCCTAGAAAGGTTTTAATCTTGGCATTACTTGAATATATGTGCCTGGAATGGTGAAGAAATCATAATTTGTTTTATAAACCAAAAGCTTTGTCTTATCAGAGAGTAACTTCTGTGCTTTTTCAGCCACAGGCAATCTTCTTATATTCTTAAATACTTAATGCCTTGAATGTCATAAAGGTAAAAAGACACCTGAAGATTACAAGTCCTTATCAGAGAAAACCTTTCTAAGTCAGCCTTACAGAGATGAATGAGAAGTTTATTAGTATGTGAAAAGGACAACATAACTTTCTATCAGTTGCTTCTTGTAAAACTTCTTACTTTTTCAACACTGTATTTTAAGAAGTCTGGAGCATTCTTTTGTTTTCTTTTGTGGGCTCTGTTACATCAAGGTAGCTATCAGGAAGGAAAGAGGCTAAAATCAACCCAGCCTGATTACTTTCAAATCAGAAAGTGCCCTCTGAACGCTAACATTTCTGTTTGGAGGAAGAGGGATTTTCCTGAAGATGCAGGTGTAAACCACTACTCATTACACTGCTGAAGTCACAAAATTATGTCCCATGCCCCAGAATTAGTATATCTCAAATACTTCTTTATGACAGGATTAAGAAGTGAACAAATAGAGAGTAATACAATCCATACTGCAATCCATACTTGGGCTGACCCACTGGAACTGTGTCTGCCCAATATAACAGGCTAAAAAGTCCCTCGTTTGTTTTCTAGTGCCTTGATTCTATGGCACCCCATATGGGGTACTGGTGTAGTGCTATTCCTGCTGTGGTGTTGCAATGGTACACGTTATGTGAAATCCCAGCCATGGAAGTCAGTGGGAATCTTGCCATTTGTTATGACTATGTCAGTAATTTCTGTTCTCATAGGTGATGCAATACCTGTGGTACCGTGATACAAACGTCACAGTATAGGTGCTTGACAGTGTTGCAAGCCAGCAAACAAACGGTGACAGTAACAGCCAGCCAAGGCAAATAAAGAATTAGAGGAGGGTAAGTTGCTCACAATTTTTTGCAATTTTTACAAGGTTTGAATACATACAGAATTTGTGTTCTTATTGTTAATTAGCTCTGAAAAAGAATTAGTCAACCTTTCTTAAGTATGAGAGGGAGCTTTTACAAGGGCATGTAGTGATAGGACAAGGGGGAATGGTTTTAAACTGAACGAGAGTAGATTTAGATTAGACATTAGGAAGAAATTCTTTACTATGAGAGTGGTGAGGCACTGGCACAGGTTGCCCTGAGAAGTTATGCCTGCCCCATCCGTGGCAGTGTTCAAGGCCAGGTTGGATGGGACTTGGAGCAACCTGGTCTAATGAAAGGTGTCCCTGCCCATGGCGGGGGGTGGGAACTAGATGATCTTTAAGGTTCCTTTGAACTCTAACCATTCCATGATTCTGTGATTCTAAGTAGTGAGAAACATTTTGTCTATAGCAGCAGTCCAAAGTAAATGCTTCTCACACAGCAAGAGTAGAAGTCAGTTCTTTTCTCAGTGCTGTAGAAATACGAATTTCACTAAGAACTTCTTTAACATTACTTTGTGAGATCTAGATTGGATTAAGTGTCAGCTATGTCCATAGGCATGCCGCTCCAGCTAGAAGCAGTCACTTCAGATGCAGCTTGAGTCTTTCATGTTCAATATGGCCCTGATTCTGCACGAGGTATGGCAGATTCTACATCCGGGGGTGATGGAGGTGAGCAGGAGATGGAAATCCACACAGAACAGAAGGGGCATTTTAAGCTGCATGTGCTGAATGTCACAACCTCACTTTCTCAGTGCTTTGTCACAGAACCCCAACAGCTATATTTGAGTAATCCTGGATATTCCTGTTAAAAAGCAGTGCTGTCTCTTCCAGTTCTGAGGGAGTGATGGGTACAAACTGAACCTTTTCCCCCAGCCTCTCATAACAAACAGTAGATGCAGCACATGCTGGACCTGTTCAGACAGTGGCAATGTTCCCAGTGAAGTACGTGCTCCCCTGAGCTTCAGGAGTGGAGCTGGCTAGACCAGACAGAATTTTGCCCAAGGCCTTTCCATGCTCCCAGTTCTAGTTGGAGGGAGCCAGTTTTTATAGAAAGCAACGTGAGTTCTCCTGTATGATTCTCTTCCCTGCAAACCATTGGCTTTATAAGATTTTTTTTTTTGGCAGTGCCATGTTCTGCAACTGGCAGTATAGTCAGAAGTCTCTCTTGGAAGAGTCTGGATAGCCTGCATCTTTTTTGGAGAGTCCTCTGTACTGTTCAAAAAGAAGGGAAACAGGCTGAATTAAACAGCTTGTGAATTAAGCACAGACCACCACTGAAGCCTATTTTATGAATGTTGACAGTTTTCATTAACTTGAACAAGAACTTTGTGGATCTAACTATGTATTTTGCTATTTGTCTTAGTACCAAAACCATTACTGGAATGAATCTGATAGAATCAAAAATATTAAGAGACAAAGCTGTTTCCCACTGCCTTGTATGAGGTCAGCAGACTGACAACAGATAGCAGAGTGATTTGTTTTTCTTGCTAAGTGACCTGCCTTTCGTTTTCTCCTCAGAACTCCTCCTGCAGTTGTAAAACTGAAAGAGATTATACACATTTCCATCTGAATGCTGCATTTTCACTCCAGCATGTAGTAAATATGGTCCACTGTACACTGAGTTTAGTGACCAAATGGCTGTTTACAGAATCTGGAAGACTGGACCCAACATAGGCCGTAGATAAATTGTGCAGCTAAAGCTGTTATTCGTACATTTGACACTAAGGGGAGATCTTGTAACAGAGAAGAGAAATAGGCTATACATCTTTTATGGACATAGAACAAGAAGAGGTGGCGTAAGGCTGCTTGTAGCATTAGGCTGGCCTTATGGCTTTATTTTGCAAAAGCTAAATGTATTTATCTAATTTGTTAAAAAGATCTCTTTTTATGCAGGCAGCTACACCTCATACAAGTAGTGAAATAATCGCACATGCCCATGGCCAAGCTTCTGCTTATCTGAATGAAGACAAAAGCTTTCTGTCTTTCTGATCTTTTAGGTTTCAGCAACAGTTCTTACTGGTTACAAATTATTTCAGTCCTTGTGACCCCTTGGTTTGTGCCTGGTCTACAGGGCAGAGTGCATAGTTTATCTGAAGGTAAGATTCTCTGTTGTAGGATGATCTCATATGTATTGCCATCATTATTATTAACAAAGGAAACAAAATGCTATAATTTTATTCATCCTTTTCTGTTTTCATGGGCAGGATAAAGGCAGAAGGAAAGTTAAGACCAGTTTAAACTATTTTGGGTTGCAAAATAATTGTCAGGGAGCAGCAAGGGCTGGTTTCTCCCTAAGGGAAGGAGAGCCAGGACCTGAGGGTGGCCCCAGCCTGGTGGGAGGATGGCCATATCCTGTCTGAACATGGGCAGAGCTGGGTGGTGGTAACAGCATCCGTCAACAGTCCCAGACCAGGCAACCAACCAGGGAGTCAGGAGCAAATGGAGACAGGGCCATAGACATGGCTCCTACATGGTCCAAAATCCATCCAGGAGACAGGGACAAAGGTAGGCTGGAGAAAAGCTACAGTGTGTATGCATGGGGTCCATCCATCTACGCTCATCTCTGAGGCTCATTCAGGGGGCAGGGCCAGAGACTGAACTGGAGACAGATTTGCATGTAATATAGCTTGGGCAGGAACTGAAGTGCCTGATGGATCTGGTCAAGGAGTTAAGGCTCAGGGCACTGACAGCAGCCTCCCCTTCCCTCAAGGAAGCCATGGGGGCAGGGTCCTGCATTCGCTGTACAGCAGCCACCCATACAGTATGTCGTGAGTACTCAGCCCTGCAGTTGGAAACATACTGCCTGCTTAGTGAGGTCAGTAAAATAAACATGCTTATTGTGGATTATAGATTCTTCAGAGACGTGGTGAAGTAGGGGAAAAAATCATTGGTTGGGACTTCTGTTTAGTTCTAGTAATGATAATGAAAACTCTGATTATTCATCATGGCTCATCTGGATTTTTGTCATGGCATAGCAAGGGTTTTTAAAGCACTACAACCTGCATTTCAGGCTTTCCCTGGCTTCAGCAGAAATTGTTTCTGCAGTTACACCAAAATGATAACTTGCTTAATACTTCCCATTTGCTTTACATTTATTTGCTTCCCATTTACATTTACATTGCTATACATTTGCATGATGCACTGGCTCAGGTTGGAGGAAAAAGAAATAAACTTTTCTTGTGCTGGCTGCATTTTCTGTCCAAATCTGATGAACAGCCCAGTTTGAAGTTTGGCTGCAAACTTACACAATTTCTGTTATCTTTTATGTTATCTTCTACATTATGGTACCCCAGTTAGCCCAGCCTTCTCTCCTCTGACTGTCCAGGTTGTTTAGGTAGATGCTGCTCAGTGTGAGGGTATCACCATTTCTGATGCTAAGCCATGATTTCTTGTTCCTGTTACGTGTATTGCACCTGCCTACTTTAGATAGTCAGATGCTTCATTTCACCTTAAGATTTTGGCTTTTCTGCAATTTAGTCACACTTGATAGGTACATAGCTACAGTAAGATTAGATGGACAATTTCAAACTCCCAGAGTCGCAGATGAAGTTTGTGTATCATTGCTTATGTCAGAATTTCACTGATTTTCTTTCTGGCTAGCTGTTGGCTCCTCTGTTAGATCAGCTTACTTTAAAAGATCCCACAGATTTATTTTTGAAACTGAGAGCTTTTGTAAACTGAGGGGCCGATATTGCTTTTTGGGACAAAAAGATCATGGATCATCTTCAGCTGCTCGCCTTTCCACTGGCAAGTGCTTCCTGGAAGATGTTACTATCCAAGCTAAGCCTGGTGTGACTCAGCCAGGCCTGGTATAAAAATAGTAATGACTTTCGGATACTTAGCAAGTGACGAAAGCCACTCTTGTTACAGTGTGACGCTGATCAACTTTATCCAAAAAAGAAGCCAGGAAATAAGGGTGAGGGACTGATTGGATTATGGATTTAGTAATGTGCTAAAATAGATAAAAAATTCCAAATAATTGCAGTAGTGCTAGCAGAGTTATACTACACAGTTATAAAATAGATGTGATAAGAACTGGTACTTTGTTACCTGGAAACTGTACTAAGTGCATGCACAGATTGGAACTCGTTAGCTTTCACTCTGAAGATTGTGCCAAGAGAATAGCAAATAATTGATGGTAGAGAGAATCCACCAAAGACAATATTTAAAAAACAGAAGAGGGGGGACACTCATGCCTATACCTAATAATGGCTTCTCAAAGGACTTTCTTTGAATGAAACTGTGATTAGTTTAAAATACCTATTTCTGACACCTGTTTCCATGAGAACAGGAGCAGCAGCAAGAAATCACGTAATTGGAGTTCTTGTTGGTCGCACAGACACAGGAAACTACAGATATCACTTGTATAAGCATAGCGTTGTCAGGAGAAGGGGGAGGTTTTATGGTGTTTTTAAATCCCTCAATATACTCATAGGAACTTCTCACAGTTAATATTACTGTTATTTATTAGCAAAAAAATATACTTAAAGGTCATTTTCAAGTTAAAATGATTAGTAAGAAGCAAATTTTGCTTTAGAAAACTGCGCCTCTCAAGCAGCAAATAGCAACAGTTTTGAAAAAGAAATTAATTGTAACAAAAATCATGAATTATAGTGCACCTGTAAAGCTGCCTAATAAGCACTTCCCTTATATGACATCCTTTCCTTAATGGTATTCTACTGCATCAATTTTAATATGTACTAGCAAAACATCTTTTTGTGTGCCGCAGACTCACTTACTTACTTGGAGGGAGTTACAAAGAACAGTCCTAATTTTCTATATGATTAGCTTAAATATTTTCTTGGACCAGAATTGTTTTTCAATGGGAAAATTCAGGCATGAATTCTACTTCTTTGGGCAATACTGTAGAATCTGGAAGGGAACATAACTAGCATGATGGAGTATTATACTTCCAGAGAAGCTGTCATTCAGATGTCTGCTGTAGAATGGGAATGTGGCCATTTCTGCAGTTATTTAAAAAAAAGGGCAGAGAAAAACATAGCCCTGAAGTGCAGGCAGAACCTCAGTGACTGCAACTACAGTTACTGCATCAAACCATCAAAACTCATCTAATTTCAACTTTGATTATGAACTGCAGAATCTCTGAATATTTGCACAGTTGCAGATCTGAGCAGCCCTGGACAAAGTATGACAGTTTCCTACCGCTTCCATGAACTGACTGTTTCTCTTATGAAGTGCAGACCATTCCATCATGTAGAAAGTGTGTTTAAAAGTATAATTTATGATTCATAAAATCTATGAATTAATACTTTAAGATGAAGGAGGGTAGATTTAGATTAGATATTAGGAAGAATTTCTTGACTGTGAGGGTGGTGAGGCCCTGGCACAGGTTGCCTAGAGGAGCTGTGGCTGCCTCATCTCTGGCAGTGTTCAAGGCCAGATTGTGCGGGGCTTAGAGCAACTTGGTCTAGTGGAAGGTGTGGAACTAGAAAATGATCTTTAAGGCCCCTTCCAACCCAAACCATTCCATGAATGCATATGTTAGAACAAAGTTCTGCTTAGAACAGCATCTCGTTTCTAATACTGGTCAATAATTAACCTCCAGGAAAAAGTATAAGGAAAGGCTTATGTATGAAGTGATCCTTCCTCAATATGACTACTCCTGGCAATCAGTAATCTAAGTTTAGTTTTTTGTGTGAAGGTATAAAACTCCCTTTCCTGTATCTGGATATAGGTACTTAATTGTGCGGTCTCTTTCCTTAAGCTTTCTCCAATAAGCTCTTGTTTACCATGTTCAACAGTATTTAGTTAGTTGTGCTGAGCCTATCTAAAGGCAACTTCTTTTCCCAAAGGAAAATCCCACAAGAAATAAAGAGCAAAGCCTGGAGGCTGTAGGTAGCTCATGTGCATGTTGCTTTTGCAGGGAGAGGTTGGGCAGCTTGTAATCGATGCCATTTATTGCAATAACAAAATGTTCCTGACCTTTTGTTGATCACAAAGCAAAGGTACTTTTAGTATGTCAAGCATAATCAAATATCTCTCCTATTTGTCTCTTGCTACTTCTCAAGGGTGATGTTATATACTAGGCCATTTAATAAGAAATTTGAACTAAGATTATAACAGAATGTTATATTTGGCGATCTTAATGGCCACCAAACAACTACCTCAATTTTCCTGTATCAGTATTTTTCATATTTACAAGCAACTAAAACATGTATGTATGTGTGAGAGAGCAGGGGAGCCATCAGCATGACACTGAACACCGTAACATTTTAATGCAGGGAGATTTATGCAAAGTAAGGACATAGGCAGTGGTGAACAACCTATTCCTTATGTTAACTGCCACTCACATCTCACAACAAACACTAATGGCCCTAGAAGCACATGATACTGCCACTGTAAGAATTAATACTTTATTCTGCTTATTGTCACCTGGGGATTCTAGTTAAGCAATCAGCTTTGCAAGATTTAAACCCAGGCACAAAGTCCTCAGTTTCAGTACAAGAGATGTTGGCAACTGGAAGAGGTCAGAGGAGAGAGAAGCAAGAAGGATACAGTACCTCATGATGGATGTCATTCCTATTTTGTGCTCCCTGTCCACCTGAGAGATTAGCACAGTGATAAGTTTTATCCGAGGATCATGCTGTTCTGCTTTGACTGTCTCCCATGGATTCCTCACACCAAAAGGAACTGTGAGCAAGCTAAGCCAGCTTTATTTCAAACATAAATTCCTTAGCTTGAGCCAGAACCTGTGCAATGATTATGTAGAGAGCTAAATAACTGATTAACTTATATTTGCAGTATGCTCTAAAATAGTTGCTACTTACATTTGGGGAGCACTGCACTTTAGTAACACTAATACTGTTGGAGGGGCACTGAATATCTCAGTTTTGTTTAGAAGTTCTTGCAGACCACTTTAGCCACTATAGGAGTTATTTTAATTTACCAAGGTTTTGTAGCTGTCACGTATAATTGGGGTGTAATTTTGCTGCTGTTCTAGTTGGTACCACACAAACATAGCAATATCCAACAGAAAAAGTTCATAATTTCTGAGCCGCCTTTTCCTTCCATATTACAGGTACCGTATGAAGTTGAACATAAGATGTTGGAGCTCAGCATTCTGCGAGAAGAGAACAAGGCAAATAGCAGGATCATAACCCTTCAGAAGAACAAATTTTGGCCTGTTCGGGGGATTTACTTGGAAGACTCCCATAGCACATGATCCTGGAAAGAAGAAGGGCCCAGCAGACCTGGCTGATTTTCAAAGATTTCCAAAATGATCCATTCACATGTGCAGGGAATCAAGCAAAGGTGGCAGGAGGCCAGCATGCATGAGCAAGGAGCTCCTGAGTAAACAATCTTGGAAAGGATGCATAAAGAGAGAGAAGCAGGGACAGGTAACTTTGAAGGAATATAGAGACACTGTCAGGTATATAGAAATGGAGTTAGGAAAGCCAAAGCACACTTGGAATTGAATTTGTTTGGGGTAGAAGGATAACAAAAAGAACTTCTACAGGTAAATCAACAGTGAAGGGCTAACTGTACAATGAAATGACAAGTTTGGTGAACAAGAGGAGAGCAGTGCCTGTTGTCTATTTGTACTTCAGCAAAGCTTTTGGTACTATCTCCCATAACATCCTCATAGACAAACCAATGAAATACAGGTTAGATAAATAGACTGTAGAGTGGATTGAGGACTGAACTTCTGGTCTCAAAAGATGTGAATGATGCAAAGTCCGGCTGGACCAGTGATTGCTGGTGTATTCCAAGGGTAAATACTGGACCCAGTACTGTGTAACGTCTTCATTAATGACCTGGATGATGAGACATAGTGCACCCTCAGCAAATTTGCAGATGTTAAAAACTGGGAGGTGGTTGTGCTGCCATTCAGAAAGAGTTCAACAGACTGGAGAAGTGGGCAAACAGCAGCTTCATGAAATTAAGTAAAGGACAATGTAAAGTTGTACACCTAGTGAGGAAAAAACCGATGCACCAGCACAATCTGGGGGCCAACTGGCTGGAAAGCATCTTTGCAGGAAAAGCCCCAAGGGTCCTGGTAGACAGCAAGCTGGCCATGTGCCAGAAATGTGGTCCTGCAGCAAAGAAAGCTAACACTCTGGGTTCAGGGGGGATCTTATCAATTTATATAAATACCTGATGTGCGGGTGTAGAGGCAGAACCAGAGTCTTCTCTGCAGTGCACAGTGAAAAGACAAGAGGCAATGAGCACAAACTGAAATACCGGAAATTCCACTTAAATGTAAGAACTTTTTTTACTGTGAGGGTGATCAAACAGTGGAGTTACAGGTACAGGTAGAGGTACAGTTACGAGTTGCAGGTTCTTCTCCTTTTTTATCATTTTATTTCTGTTGTGTGGCTTCTCTAGAGCCAACTGGTAAATGAAGAGTCACCGTTACAAGGAATGAAGTCAGAATTTGCAACCTACAAAACAAGATCATGGCAGTCATCTTACATGCAGTCCTTGAAAGCTTATGTCAAGTAGCTGAAAGAATTTACTGCCTCTGTAACCACTGTAGAGTCATAGTCAAAGATCAGTATTTATATACTGGGTAGGGAGAACTAAGTGAAAGAGTCGGAGAACTGAAAAAGTGTCTTTGGAAGTAGAATTCCAAATCATTTCCCAAAATGTCAGTTTTACAGCTATTATGGTTGTTAACAATTTGGCTGTAGCAGGGGTGACATGTTGCTCTAAATGAGAGGGAACCATGACAGCCTGGATCCAGTACACCCATGATGTGTCTTTGCAAGGAGTTAAGAGAGAGTTCAAGCATCACTCAGCCACAGTGCACATATTATGGATCTGCACAGAGTGACTAAGGGATATGTAGGGTGATGAGATTTGGAGTATTGTTATCTCTGGAGTTAAAAGATGTGGATCAACCAGGCTTTTCCTGTGATTATTGGCTTGAATGCCATGAGTAATAATTATAATCAATGACATTTTCATTCTTTTATGATAGGCAGTGTCGTAATGCCACTAGGCAGGTATCAGTGGAGTTTCAGAGCAGATAATGGTGGGTTGGAAAGTCTCTTTAAGTGGGAGTCTGGAAGTCTTCCTGGGAACTTCATTCTGCATTGGAGGTTGCTTCATGAGGTAGGACTTGGGCACTGGAACTCTCCCATTCCCCTTGTGACACGCAATTCTTTACCTGATCACAAGCTCTCTTGCCCCCTTCCCTACTCCTGGAGTGGTGGGTCAGCACAAATAATGCTGGCATCCTCTGAACAGTGGGACACATGAAGAGACAGAA
Organism: Psittacus erithacus; assembly: GCA_009867235.2. Lineage (NCBI taxonomy): Eukaryota > Metazoa > Chordata > Aves > Psittaciformes > Psittacidae > Psittacus > Psittacus erithacus. The sequence goes on from WYDI02023238.1 coordinate 63,642, forward strand.
TGACAGGGTAATACCGATCAGAGTCAGGCTATTCCATGTAAGGCAGCACAGGTGGTATACAAGAATATTCTTTCAAAATACCATCAGAGTATGGATACCTCATAATTTTTGGTACTGATTGGTGTCATGCACATTTAAGAAGTACGACACTATCAAAATATCAATGGATTGCTTCTCACTAGTAGGAATGACTGTGACAACAGTATGTGAACAATGTAATTTACTGCTTCCTCTAAGGAGATGCAATTTGAGCAAGTGTTAAAATCTTGACACTACATGGAAGCTATGTCTTAGAATGCAGTTTCAAGTATTTTAATGAAAAAAACCCAGCTGTTACAGACTGTCCAGTATATGAGAGTATTCATTGTCTTTTGAAAATCTGGCTGAAAAGATATTCTAGCCCTCACACATATGCTATGCTGCAGCTTGTAACTATTCTTCGGAAAGTTTTCATAACTTGAACCAGCTTTCTTACCCCTGAGAAGCTAAAAAATATCAGAGATGTGTGCAGTCTTAACTTACTTGATATTTGCTTATTCCTAGACACCATTTTTAGCCAATTTTGTTCTGAAGAGTGCTCATTCATATTTTATTCTGAATGACTCTACAGAGGAGAGAAAGAAAAGCAGCAGCAGCCTAGAGAAGAGACTGAAAGGCATATCCTCTTATACTGCATTAATAGCAGGAGGATCTCCTGGGATTTCTACCAATAAAGATAAGGATATTCAACTCCTTCTTTATTTGCAGAGATTATGAAACTCTTTCCAGAGGGGACACTTGCTTTTGTTGTTGGCTCTGGTTAGATTCATCAGCACTGACTTTATAGGAGATGTTTAGGTAAATTTTGTGCCCAGCTTAGAAACTCCAGCATATGTGAAGCATATTTCTGTGTCATTGAATGCAATTGACTTTCAGCTGACATAATAGTCCTTCAGGATGGCAAAGACCCTGCTGTGTGGTAATGATGTCTAGTGGCTTAGGAGGTAAGTTGTGATACCCAACCGTGAGTGATGTTCAGGTAAAGATACAGGTGAATTTAAAGTCTCATGCTCCAGCTTTGTACTGATGCTAAATAAGCACATCCATAGCCAGTAACAGCTGAACAGAAATGTAAAAAAGATGCTCCTAATCATCTCTCAACTACTAGTACCAAATCCCTTCTGAGACTAGGACTTTCTAAAAATGTACAAGTGGATTTAGCTGTCATCTAGTGTACCGAATCTTTTTGTACATGCAGACATGCTGTGTCTGGGACCAAGACCTCAGTGGATGTTATAAGAGTCAACAACTCCCCAGGAGAAACCAGTAGCATCTCTTTCGTAAATCTGGAACAAGTTGTCTCTCTCCATTGCTGTTTGAGATGAACTCCAGCTGAAAAAGATAGTGATAGAGCAGTTCTGGTACAGCATCCAAATTTTTGTGCTGAAAGAAAAGGTTCTAGGGAGACCGGTGCTCCCTTTGAAGCATTGTGTACTTGGATTCCTCACTGTAACCAACATGTTCCTGTGCAACAATTTCCAGCTGGTGAAATGTTCCTAGAAGAAACGTCCTTGCTGCTCCAGGTCAGAGTAATCAATGGCATCTCAGAGGTGCAAAATAACTCCTTTGTTGATTTGCCTTTCATTTGGTAAATCCCCAAGTGCAGTAAAGGTTGTGTAAATAATGAAAGGTGTCTGCTGTTGAATGACTCTGGTGCTCCCATATTGCATTATTTACTATCCAATACTACTTTCATTCCCTTACTTGAGCCATAAGTAGGGCAGCAAAATGTAGCAGTTACTTTGGGCATCTGCTGGTTTTATCTACATGATTCACAATACCTTGAAGAACCTTGGCTGGGGAAGACCGGCATTTCACTCTTGAAAAGGTATTGGCTGCTCAGAAAATTAAATTTGAAATTAGTAGGGAAGCTAAAATGACTTTACTTTGAGATATACGGTAAAGGGAATGAGCAGCAGGTTAAGTCTGCTTTATCAAACAGCAAGTGATACCAAGAAAAGGTAGGAAATTCTTCTTATGTACCTCTCCTGACAACTGTCAGTTGGCTAGCATCATTGTGAAGAGCTGTGTTATTTAGCAAAAAAATTGAAAGCAAGATGCCCTTTTTACCTTGTGAGAGAAATAGCGCTAATTTATGGTATCTTGAACTGCTACCTGTTGATGCTCAAGGAAGTGCTTATCTAGGGCGTAGTGCTCGCTGTTCTCAAGTTCAACAAATCACTTTCCCTTGTTGCTGGGCATTCGTGTCCAGATAATTCCTGGATAAAAAGTTATGGAGGTACTGGATGATGCAAGAGGGTTCTGAAACTAATTCTGCAGTTAAGGGCACAAAGTACAGGTGCCATCCTTGCCTCAGACATAAACAAACCATTCTGGTTTTGTCCTATAAAACAAAAATCAAAAGGTAGTGAAATATGAAAGGGTTTTAATCCTGTTTGGAGGTGTACAACTTGCAAGGAAAGGGAGTACCTTCCTATGAAAATTGCATTATGTGAATACTGGTGTGTTTAGAAGTCATAAAAAGATTTAGCAAAAAATGTAACAAAGTCACAATCTTTCCCTTAGAAAACAGCAGTAACGTATACTATTTAATAGGCAGGAGAAAAGTATTGCCATTTTTCTGAGTCAAGTTGGTGTTAGTTGTTTGTGACCATCTTCATAGCCTGAGAAGCAATGCCTTGATATAATTTATTTATTACTGTTGACAAAGATGAAGCTGTACTGACCATGCAAAATGCTGAAAGGAATGATGGTATTTTCCCAGAGGCAGGCAAAATATTTGCCAAGGTCTAATTCCACAAACTTCCACATAACGAGGAAAAAGCACTAAGTTAAAATTCTGTTTGCCTCCAAGAACAATAAAACTACCCAGAACCTCAGCTGGCTATACTCCTGAGCAACAGCTGCATGACTGACTGGGACAAAATCAGCCAAAAAATGATATAATAAATCTGTGGCAATGAAGATTGCAGTAATGTGCAAGATGGATCTGGCTCATTTGAACTAACATTTCTTGTAGGATTTTTAGTAAGCCGTCAAACATAGAACTTTGTATCTTCCATTTTAGCACTGGGTACACCACTTTTCTGCAGTTCTGCAGGATGAATTATTTCCAGTAGGCAGATTCAAAGTGCTGCAGTTACATCAGTTGGCAAAATATGGCATACAGAACCACATGCATTTTTCTAAAAAAGTGTTTCTGTTTTCTGCTTCACTTCGGCATCATGAAAATCCACAAACATTTGGGCAGATATAGATTGCTCTTTAGCACTGCGCAACTGAGAAAAACTAGGAGGGTTTGGGTAGAATATGTGAGATTTACTTCATTGAAGCTTTCTTCCTTTTCAGGCTTCCCTTATACCTTCTGCAGCAGTTCCGTTATTTCCTTTTTCTCCACAGGTGAGAATCAGATTGAACAAAATGACTTTGCATAGATATGGCAGACATCCCTGTTGCTTTTCAGCCTTTCTGATAAATCTAAAACCAATATGTCCTGCATGATCTAGGATTGTGTTGAAAAATGCTCAAATATCTGCCCTATTGGTTTTCGGAATAACCCAGACAACAGGCTAAATTCATCTATAGTGAAACTTAGCAGATTATGAAGAAAAAGGTAAGATAGATGAATTTTCCCTGAAAACTCTTGCTAAAATTATTGCAATAAGTGAGTGTTACTTGGACATATAATTCCACTCTCTCTATTTGAGAAATAGCACAAAAACCAAACCAATGCAAAGTGTTAATACAAAATTTCCAGACGTTTATAGGTTCTACCAAATCTCTTTCTGTATGTTAGCTGTATTATGGGAAAAGGTCTTGTTTTAAAGATGTTCTGATTTCGTTGGTATGTTTCTGGTCTGCCCTGGAAAGAGGACAAACTAAAGAACTATAGAATCTGTTTCTACTCTCTTTCATAATTGGACCCAAACCTGGCTATGGGCTTACAGAGCCAAACAGTTCAAACCAGCTCTATTCATTCTGTTCCCTGCCTGATATCAACACTATGTTTTGATAGAAGTGTGTCATACAAGCCTGCTGTCCCACACAGCTACAACACCACTTTTTAGAAGGTCCTTCTGCCATGCACAGCATTTGCATGGGTAGTCCTTGCAAGCCTCATAATTATTCCCTAAATTTTCTGGAAGTAAATTTAACTAAACTGCTTTGTCCTAATGGCAAATACTAGTCTTATTCCTGGGGAGTGAGGAAGTGGAGGGCTGAAAATATCCTTATCCCTTACTGTAGCCTAGTTCACAGAGCGCTACAGTTTTTCTGGCTGGAAGGATGGTCACTTCTTTTCCCAGCCTTACGCTGCACAGGCAATGGGAGAGGAATAATGGTAGTCACTATGGCTGGTATAGGGTAAGATAGGCAAGATACACCACAAGCTCAAATAACAATACATCTTTCTTTGTGGTTCCACACATGATCTTCTGAATTTACTTGTTTTGCTCTTTCACAGAAAATCATTCTGTCTTTTTTCTTCTTCCTAGAAGCCAGGAAATTTCCTTTCTCTCCCTTCTCACCAGCATTTTTCCCCTTCTGTTGCTTTCTTGTTGTGTCCTCAGTAAAATACCTTATTCTCATTCCTTTTAGTTTTTTAACTAAAACCAGCTTGTGGGATAGGATCAGTACAGATGCTGTTTACTCTCAAATAACATATTCCTTAGATAAGGGAAAGCATAGACATAAGCCTGTAATGGAATCACTTTGCTTTGGACTGCAGATGTCTTTAAAAACTATTTTACTTTGTGACTAGAATAATAAAGTTCATAGTTGGTGAAACATCATTGATTTTATTTTAGTTCTATCAGACTGTGAAAGGATCCCTAATTATATTGTTCTTGAAAGTACTTAAATAATATTTTTCTCAATGATTTTTTGGAGGTCTTTTCCTGTTCTTTGCCACTGTATTATAAAAGAAGCAGATGAGCAATTGAGTAATATAATTTTGATGAAACTATACTAAAGCTAAGAAGACGGCAATATTCTTGCCATTTCATCTATTGCATTTACTCTTATTCACAAAAGCTTCAAATTAAAAACAAGTTCATGGCCATTTTTCTGTGAAATTTTAAAATAAAATGGACTCCTACACAAATTAACATTGCATCTGTTGTCACTTAATAAAAAACAATTACGCAATGTTCAGAATTCACAATGTAAGTTGCTGGTAACCAGGAAGATACACGCAGTACTGTTTTATATTGGATACCTAAACTGAAACATTATGAATTTATTTTCCTCAGTGGTTGCCTACATTGCAGATGGCAGCCTCTTATAGATCTACTGGAAGTCAGCTAGCCATGACATCAGAAAGGTGAGAACTTCTTGGTAGATTAATGAAGGCTTTGTGAAACACCAGCTTGTCACGGATGCTCCAGGAATTTGCACTTAGTATAGCTATCTTGATTATCTCTACATTTCAGGCATGCTATTTGATACAGTGATGGCTGTTTTGACAGGAGGCAGAGTAAATAACAAAATGGGTAATTGATTTCCCTGGCTACTGTAGTCCACTATTCCTGAACTCCTTGACTTCTGGATCAATATGGTGGTATACTGGATGTTCACTTTCCCACACCGCAAGTGCAGATTAATAAAGGCAGAGCACAGCTCTTCTATCAGTGTTTTTGCAGGGCAGCATTCTCACTTTGCTGTTAATTGCAAGTCTGGAAGCCAGCAGCTACCAAATTGCCTGATGAAATATGGTCTCAAGTAGGGAATGATTAGTTAACTGGCAAGTGTTAGAATCCTTTGGTTGCTGAGCTGTCTAGTTTTGTAAACAATTTAGTTTTGTAAACAATTTAGTTTTGTAAACAATAACTGGATGCACGCACACATGGGCATGCCCTTCTGCAGAGCGCCCTCTGTATTACCCTGTTGAAACCTTATCTGTGGTGACAAAAAGCTTCCACAATAGCTCTTGCTGCCATCCACTCTTCCTGCATGGTTTTGTTTAGAAGGAAGATAGTCTGTAAATGCTCTTGGAACTGAACAGCCTGGAAGAAAGATGTCATGAAGGAATCAGTGTGTCCAGTACCAGAGAGAACCGATGAATTGTAGCAGCCCTCTAGCTACTCTATATTGAGCCCAGCAAATGGCCACCAGGATCATTAGAGGGATGGAGCAAATGACGCACAAGGAGAAGCTGGCTGAGTAGTTTTTCTGCCTGAAGAAGAGAAAGGGATGATCTAATTAATCTAGTTCAAAACCTCTATAAACCCTGACTAGAAAACACAGCCAGACTCTCCATTCATGTGAACAATGAAAGGACAGCAACAGAAACAAATAGCAGCAAGGAAAATTCCAATCACGTATAAACAGGAAAATTCTTCACAAGAATGAGCTAGCACTGTTACAAGCAGCTCAGAGGGGTTCTGGAACTTCAGTCCTTGGAGATTCTCAGAATTGGACTGCCCTGAGCAACATAGTGTAACTACAGAGAATCCTGCTTTGAGCAGTGGATTTGGACCAAATGACTTAAATTATCCAGTTACTCTAAAAAAATTCCATCACTAGGGTGTTGTCTAGAACAGCAGTGAGATCTCTACCACAAGGCTCTGAGGACAACTTTAAGCCAGAGGTGAACTTCAAAAATTTTAAAAGCTCAGAAACAAAATCTTGAGGGGGAAAGTTTGTATACAGAGACAGCAAGATTCAAAAGAAAGGATAGTGGACCTTGTTAAAGCCACTGTTTCATTCTGGCAATAGCAGGCCTGACATCCTGCTAACTAATTTGCACTACAATGAGCCTTAATGAGGTAGTGATACTGAGTATAAAGCAGGAGGGGACTAGCTCTTAAGGCACAGGCAACTCTCAAAATCCATATGGGTTTTAAAACACTCAACACTTCCAGGGAGAAATGGCAGATTTTGACAAGGAAAAAGAAGAGCCCTGTGAGGAAATGAACTCGGAACTCTGTTGCAATTTCCTTACACTACATTTTTCCCCTTAGTGCTTTTTTTCATTATTGTTCATGCTTTTTCTCATTTCTCTTGCCTATTGCTTTCTCTGATGATTCATCCAATCACACACATCCATTTCTTCTAGGATGTTACATATGGGCCTGTAAGAAGATAAGGCGTAAATATATGTGGCGCTTCCGTCGATTTCGGTGTCCTGTCTGCATCCTATCATTTGCTGCTGTGCAGAGTATGAAGGAACATCTGATTATATGCTTTATGCCTAGGTACATCTCTTAACTGAATCATCAAATAGAACTGATGTATTTTGATTCTATGGGGTTAAAGCTTTGATGACATTTTTTACACTTACAGTAGACACCATCATTCTGTCTTTGCGTAATATCTGAGATAATATGCCTTAAAGACAGGGGGTTTCATAAAGGAAGGCAAATGCTAAGTAGATTTCAAAAAGATAGAGACTGTTAGCTGATTTCTTAGTAATCTTGCCTAGAACAATAGAAAAATTAATTTAACACTATTTACTTTCATGTTTTCTGAACACACATGGAAGAAAGCTGGTGGATACTGGAGATAAGGGAGTTTAGTTTAACAGAGCTCTGGATTCTTACTGTGTTCTTGGAAAAAGTGCAACAGCTCAATGAACAAGACCAGACTATTTTTGCTGGAACAAATTGCACATCTAACCTACAGGGAAAATGAGTGTAAATTTTCAGCTTCACATGTAAAATCCAGTCTGATTGATTCCTCCTATCTTAAGGCGGCAAATCAGTATTACCAGACTGGGGTAATCTTGTGTCAATTGCTGTGATTCTGTGGTAAACCGTGTAGGAATGGGATGAGCAGAAATATAATACATTAAGAACTGGATTATGAATCTAATGAATATTCATTAGTTAAAGTTAAAAACAGAAATAAATATTCCCCTTTCAACCACAAACCCTTCCTATGGGGTGCAGGTATTTGTTACTTTAATCTGCAAGTACTTCAGATACAATATCAGGTCGCAAAGTACTCCTTAAAAGGCAACAATATGTTCCATATATTAAGGCAAGTTTTCTTGAAGAAAACTTCAGATGAAAAATCTGATCAGTGGAGTTGAAAATAGTCTGTCTTTGGTGATCTTATCTGAGAGTAGAGAGAGAGCAATCACACATGAATCTCACCTGGGTCTTTGGCAGTATTTTCTTGGTGAGCCTCATAATGGAGGCAAGTTGGGTCTTCCTACTGTTTCACAAGAGGAGCATACAGCTTTTCTTCCTCAGAGATTGCTAGAGCATTAGGACATTTTCACTGCTTAGAAACAATTCTAGTTTACTTCCCAAAAATCGTGTAAGCCATTAACTGTTACTAAACCAGTAAATTCATAAATCCATGGAAGCACTTTGGAATAGTAATATATGTATGTTGAGAAGCAACTCTGTCATCCTGCCCTTTCATTCAAAACCTGTTCATCAGATTGTCTTTGTTTTACGGAAGAGATGTCAGATGTTAACGGGAGAAATTCAAGTTTTTCATAGCACATGCTGTATAAAATTAATTCTCATAATGTGGGTAAGGTTTGCAAAGAGGGGGAAATAAATCTGCAGAACAGCAGATAAACAAATACAAGAGATTTAAGCAGCCTGAGAAAGATGGAGGGCAACAAGTTGGCTTGAATGCTGTAAGTTTCTCAGAACCTCAAAACTCACAATGATGCTGAGAAACTTCAGGAATAACTCAGTGAAAGGAAGATGCCAAATCAACAGGCTCAGTTTACAATCTGAACATTAGGTACAGCAGTCCTATTAACTGGCCAGGCAGAGGACCTTGCTGCAGATTGCTAACACAGTAGCACCAAGGCAATTTTAAGCAGTTCTTTTCAAGTCAGATGACTGAGCATAATGTTACCCAAGTTACGGCAGTGAGGAAAAGCAATTAGCCAATGCAGTTTTAACATTTTAATCAAAGTCTGTACCAGCTGGAACAAGATGTCTATATTTGATCATAAGTGCTTCAAGCAAATCAGAATGTATGTCTGGTTCAGTAGGTAGGTTCTTTTAGGACCCACATATTTCCCAAAATTTAAATAATCATTTGAAGATTTGCCCCATCATATTCTTTCCACTTTAAACTGCTTATTTGATTAATTACACCAAATGTGTCTGACAAAGTAACTAGTTTGGGGAATTTAGCTCCTTGTTCATAATTTGAATGTTTGAATGCAATTTTTGATTGATTTCCTGTCTTTTTGAAATACATTTTGCAGAAAAAAAAATCATAGCAGAATCCTAAATATTTTGAAAGGATTTTAGAAAGCTGGAGAAAAAGAAGAATCTGGAAAGGTGGTCAGTTTGAAAACAGAGCAAGCTCCACAGACTATGAAATAGAGAAAGATGAAGAAGGCATATGCTGGAAGCAGTCATTAGTGAGCTACACTCAGCCAAAAGAGCACTTGAAGAAATAGCAAGATGAAGAAAAAGGAGAGCCAGATACATTTTTTCTCTGTATTGCTATTACAGCAAATCATTAAGGTCTCTTAAGAAACTCTTTAAAAGCTTATTAAACAGTTTTTTGGGTGCTTTAGCTAATACAAGTTGACTCGCTGTTCATCTGATGGTAGCTTAAGGAGTTTTTAAGAGACTTCTTCAACAACCTGAAAGAATGATTTTTGTCACAAAGAGAGGTGCAATATATTGCAGAAGAAAAGTGCTGTTTGTAAGAGAGGAGTCGCAAGAACTGTATTGTTCCCTTAAAGGGCAATCAGGAGTTGATATATTCAGTGTCTTAAAAAGTGAACAACAATTTTAGAGGTTAAATTAAAAAGAATCTTGGTATTTTATTAAAACTCATTCTAGTAAGAGTTTCTTTGCTTTCATACTACTATGATTATTATTAGCACTTTGCTGTGACAGTACACATTCACTGGTGCACTACAGCTTGCTGGCTTCAGAAAATATGTAAGAAAGATAATGTGCTTTAATATAAATGCATTGGTGGTATCATATGTAAACATTAGAGTAACTGTTGAAGTTACTTAAAGAATTCACTAGAACCTTCAAACTATTGCCGTTTCTTTAGCACCAGGGCAACCTGGATGTCAGGAAGTCTGTTCAGTAAAATCAGAATTGGGCACAAGTTTAAAGTGATCAAAATATGAGACTGTATTCTATGTCTGGGTTTGCTCTTATTTGCAATACACGGTGTAGCTCTCTTTCCTGATGCTTTTCTATTTATTTATAGTGAGACTGCAGATGTTCAAAATACTTGAACGTTTTAAGCTAAAGACAAAACAGGTTCTTTTCCTACAGAATGAAGAGAGATGAAGACTAACCAAAGGTTCAGTGAATAGATACACCTTATGAGTAGGATTATTAGAATGTTTTATAATTATGTTTGTTTTTCTAGCAGCCTTCCAGTATCTGAAGTGGGCCTACAAGGATGGTGGGGAGGGACTCTTCTTTAGGGACTGTGGTGGTAAGACAAGGGGTAATGGGTTCAAACTTAAACAGGAGAAGCTTAGGTTAGATATAAGGAGGAAGTTCTTTACTGTGAGAGTGGTAAGGCACTGGAACAGGCTGCCCAGGGAAGTTGTGAATGCTCCATCCCTGGCAGTGCTCAAGGCCAGGTGGGACGGAGTCTTGGGTGACATGGTTTAGTGTGAGGTGTCCCTGCCCATGGCAGGGGGGTTGGAACTAGGTGATCATAAGGTCCTTTCCAACCCTAACTATTCTATGATTCTGTGATTCTATGATTCTGTTCTGTAAGAGAAACCTAGAGATTACAAACTATGTGGAATATTTTAGGATCACTTGTAAGGTGTCAAGCAAACACTCACAGTTTAGAAAGTAATTTAAGCAACTTGTATCTAGATTAAATGTCTCAAATTCCAGGACGTGGAAAGTATTTACAGTGTGCTTCTCCAGTTACGATTGTATAAATTGTATAGTAGCCTCACCCACTTTTCAGAGTATGGGAAACTGGAAGAAACTAAAATGAGGTAAAAATCAAAATAAGTTCAAGTTAGAGTCAGGAGATACTTGCCTATTACACGTAGGGCTAATGCATGTATTTTTTCTTCCCAAAAAATTCAACTTGGGAAATAGTAGGCAAGTTCAGTCTTACTGCATGCTCTGTCATGGTAAAATAGTCTGTTTCTCCAAAGCTATGAATTGTGACCTCTGGGGAAAAATATTCTTGCTACCTTTGGATCATCTTCAAGCTGAAATGTTTTTGATTATATATGTTAGTAGTGTATTCCAGCTCTGGAAGACATGTTTAATCAAGGGGGTTTCACTAGTGAGAGAGTATTTTGACATAACATTGCCCCGCTCTTCAGGTACTCACCATGTCACCATGTGACACAACTGGCCCTTGGCATGCGTGTGCAGTCAAGGCAAAGAAGATGGTTGAGAGTGCTGGGGCAGCTCTGAGGCATCTCTCTAGCATCCCAGGGGTGGTTTTAGTTTCCTTAAGGCACAGAAGTAGCCTTCAAGCAACCTTCAAATCAAAACCTATTATGGTGATATAAAACCTCAATTTTTTTGGCAAGCTAACTGGCTTCAGGACATTTACGTGCTGGGAGCCTGAATATGCCATTTGTGCTTGCTCTTCTTTGGTTATTTTTTGGCACAGAATGCAAGTAAGGCCTTGTCAATGAAGTCTTGGGATTATTCTGGATTTTGAATGTTAATTTTGCTGCAGTTTAATCCCATATGGAAGTAGAGATTCTGGCCCTTGTGAATTTAATAGCAAAACTTCCACTGGCTTCAGCAAGGACAGAACTTCTAGAAGAGACCGTGCCCTTCTGCCATGGTTTCACAGAGCTAAGAATTTGGAGTCAGATAATAAAAATATCTAGAAAGGACGTTCAGAAAAAAATCACCAAAATAGTTTTGAAAATGATTTTCTAACACTAATAAAGAAAATGTAATAGACAATTTTATGTTCCTGTCCTCAGACTATGCCTGATACCATGATTAATATAAAAGAAAATTATATTTCCTTGATTACTCATTCAAGCAGAAAATGAGTTCTGTTACCTGAAAACTTAGAAGTTTCCTGAGTAATTGGATAGCCTTTGTACATCTTCAATTTTTTGATGTTATTGGGTAGTTTGTGTTATTTACTAAGATGTTTTAGCCTAATCATTTTTTGACAGGATAAAATATCACCATTACAGAGGGAACATTCTCCTGACAGATGAAACAATTTAACAAATTAGATGCTGAATGCAATTTGCTGGTCAGCGATGCAGAATATACAATGTGCAAGGAATAGTTTAAATATCAACCAGAAATAACTATGTAAATTACACAAAAGCATCCTTCATTGTGCTGTATTTCTCTTTCTTCCAAGACTGCCAAAAGCAGAAATAATTTGAATGTCTCAAATACGCTGTATAGAAATCTGTCTGCTTCAGAATTGCAGGCTCTTCTTTCAGTGCTGAACACATTTAAAAAAATCTAGTTTGACATTTGGAGAAGAGCGGATTGACCATCAGTATTCACTTAATTTCTCCTGGTACTGCTACCATAGTCATCAGCTTTTAGGGGTGGCTACCAAATATAGGCTCAGATCTTTCAAAGCCTTCAGAGGAAAGGTCTGTGAGAGTCTCCTTGAGGCACACTAGCCCTGTTTGAATTTGTGACTAGTGCATTACCCAGCAACAATAGCAGTTCAGCAAGTTCCAGAGACAGATCTCCTGGTCCTTGCACCTGCTGATGTTTCAGTCGTGGGCAGAGGGAAACCAGAAGTGGAATAAAGCATTCTTGTATTTGCATCTAGCAACTGACTGAATACCATGATCTTCCAACAGATACTGTTTGCTTGAAGCAGAAAGTAGCATGGTAAAGATGCAGCAGAACACAGACTACTGTTATTTCTAGATTTTATTTGTGGTCCCAGGAAATGGGACTGTCACTTAGTCAAAGGCATACAGGTAGCAGATAGCTGCAGCTGCCCTTCAATTCTATAACATGAAACATGTGCTGCAGGGTATAAGAGAGAATAGTTTCCCTCCAGCCTCCTTCTTCTCTGTAAAATTGATTCAGTTGTCCTAAATGCTGTCACTGTTAAAGCTTCAGAGCTCCTAGGATCTGTTTAGCTATTTTGAGCATATGTACTTCAAATAGTTAAAAGACCTAGTGTGTTCAAGTGTAACTGCTCAAAGAAAAATAATGAGAGATTGTAAATATTGATCCTAGCTCAGCTTTGCTAATGGGGGTGCCTCTCTACTGTCATCCTATGAGAGATGTGTTGAGAAACTGAGGTGAGAGATAATGAATGCAGATCCTTGGGTGCCTTTTGCTCCTTGCTGGGAAGATAAAATTTTTCGTTTACTCTCATCCACATGGACCACTCTTGTGAGAATTGGTTGAAGCTTTCTTCTACTTCGTGGTGGGCTCAGCAGTTGCACAGAATCATTCTTTGTCAGTGGAATAAGGAAGTGGGCTGGACTGTACAGAAGCCAAAAGGTCTTTTCTAATGTAAAACAAGCTCAGACTATATGGTAAATTTTAAATATGTTTGGACAATTAACGGTTGGGGGGTCCCTTTAAGTTTACTCAGTGGTCATTAGATTGTAGTGTTGCCAGAAACAATTTGAAATCCATATATGTAACTAGAGAGTTTGGAATAAATCTGAGGATGCTGCATGTATGGAGGGGGGAGATAGGAGAAGTAAAGACAGTTTTGTTCTCTAGCTCATGTACAGAATCCCCAAAAAAAAGAAAAAGTAACCTGGTCAAGATCTGTGCCATTTATCCCTGTATTTTTCCCCCTTATCCACTTCTGATATTTTACTTTCTTCTTTAGGCAGTGGGCTCTGGTACTGTCTTCTGTGTAATTTCCCTGTTAGCCCTAGACTGCATGCATTTTTATCTTGTTTCTTTTGACTGTGTCTTTATATACACACACTTCTGACTTTTTTCTCTAAATCTCTCAAAAGAGACGTATTTGCCAGATGTCTTTAGTTTGCATGTTACAAAGGTTTGATCTGTATGGAATAATTGAACAGTCTTTATTTTATGTGTTAAATTTGTTCAGGCATTGGCTTCTAATTCCTACCATTATCTATTACTACATTTCTTCATATTGCTGCCCAGAGACTGACAAAATAAGAGATTAATTGGTGAAATGCCTCTAACGTTTATGAATTTTTTGGCTATTCAAGATAAAATGCTTTGAGAGGTAAGTATGAATGCTGTTTTTGCTCAACTACAGCCACTGTTGTTAGTCTGTAACACCCTATTTATTATTCATAACTGGTGCAGCAGAAGTAAGTGCTGTCTATGCTGTTTTCAGGCTTCACAATCCTGTGGATTCTGTGAATGTCTTTTGCTATCTTTCTTCCTGCCTCCTGGTTTCATGTGAGGATCACTCAGGGTTCTGTCCTTCATTTTATAGAAGGAGGAAACTGACAGAAAGAGATTAAGGTTAGTATGTCAGGCTTCTCTCAATTTTTGGTGCTGATTTTATGTGTCCAGGCCCCGATCCTTTCAAGTGCACTCTGCATTATTGGACTTTAAGATGAAAGCTGCCCTTTGAAAACTAGCCATTGTTGCTTCTTGCTTTCACATCCTTCAAGGCTGGGTAACAATCTCCTTTAAGATGATGGGTGTGCTAGTTGATTTCCATTCTGTCTGAAAGTAAGAACAATGATGTGCCCCTTTGTTTAACAGTAATTGGAACATAGGAAGCTACTTCTGAGACCACTTTGAATGCCAAGCACAAACTGGAAAGATTTGATCTGCTTGTGGGTGTGTGTTTAAAAGTAAGCAAGGAAAGAGGCAACTAAAAAGAGAAGTGCTTCTAGTATGGGCTTGGGAAGAAAACTGCTTGGAGCTTTTTGTGCAGAGTATTTCTGGAGGAGCGAAAAGAACTTCTGATTGATTGCTGCCCTGATAGGAGAAGCAGTGTTTTATAGGTGTTCTGTAAATAAGTGGTCAAAGACTGCACACCCCACATAGTGTAAAAGCATGGGCTTAGGAACCACAAACACTTAAAATTGTTTAATGAGTGCTTAGATTAAAAACATTAGGGGTGTGGTAATGTGGAAGTCCTGGAACTGAATTTACTAGGACAGTCTCCATTTAGATGTGGAGTAGCTTCTATATTTAACTTCCTAATGTTGTGCTGAGCCACATAGTCCTCTCCCTAAACTGTGCTCCAGGAATGAATACAGGAGGAGTACTGAAAGATGCAGTTCCCTTGACTGTCTGGCCTCATACCTTATTGAGTTAATATGTTAATGTATAAGAAACAGGTTCCTTCTAGAAAAAAGGATAAAACAGTTAAATGACTCCAAATACTGGATTTTATTCTGCCAATGTATTATGTAGCACTAGGTGATTTTTTAAAAATGGAGTGGTCCGTTTGCTTATCTGCTGCTACTCTCTTTTCCTGTGGCTATCCCCCTCTCGTAGAGAGTATAAGTCTGGTCCTTCCAGCTTTGAGAAACTAGGCTACAGACAGGGAAGAATTCAAAAGAGCAGGTGTGAAACCACAACCAGTCATCCAGCTGATTATCCCTGTTAATCCCCTAAACTAGATAGCCAGACATCTTTGAGATTATAGATTGTTTGTTTTGGGGTTTTATTCCTTGTTTTATTTTTTCACCAGTTCAAGCAAATAAGACTCTGCTACTTCCCTTTCCCCCCAGTTGTGTTTTCTTTAGCAATGTAATAGGTGAAAAGAACATGTTCTGTGCTAATCCACTGGCAGTAGATTTTCTCTAAACATTTAAAACCTATTTGTATTTATGATGTTGCCTAAATTCCTAGTGATTCTGGATGAAAAGCAAAACTGCTTATTCTTGGAATATACTAGATCCTCTGCCCCTCAGGAGTTATCCTGGTTGAAAATCTGGAGCTGCTTTCCTTGGAGAATGCAGAAGTCATGGCCCCCCTGTAGGAATTTAACTCCTTTTAAAGTGTTCTGTCTCTGCATCAGAGCACTTCAGCTTTACTTTTTCCCAGTAAAGCAGTAATGTACGTAACATGCTGTTGTTTCATGACTCCACTGAATAGAATGTTTACGTTTTATTATAGCATTTATTATGGAGAGTTGTTTTTTGTTAGAATTCTTCTATTTCTTTGTTTCCTTGAGAAAGTGATGTTCAGTTTTGTGTTTTGTTTTGGTTTTTTTTTAATTTTGATTTTTTCCCACCATGCAAGTTTGAATCTGGATCCCTTCTCTGCTCTATGAAGCAATGGGAATAGAAGGAGGAAGGAACTTCATCTGAGAGGGTGGATGTTGGTCATGGATCAGCTGTCTAGAAAGGAAAGGGTTGTGGTTTAAGAAGTGGGAGAAGGCTGTTGTAGAGTGAAACTGAAGTGAAGGGAGTGCAGGAATGTGCTGTGGAAGAAAACATACCAGCACAGTGTGTTCCAAGGGTCTTCCAAGCTCCAGAGAATAGAATCATAGAATTACAGAATGGTTTGGTTTGGAAGGGACCTTTAAATGTCATCTAGTGCAATCCCCCTGCAATGGATACCCTAATGTTGGCTTTGTGACACCTCATGTTGGCTCCTGCTGCCCATTGTCCAGCTTTTTTTGCTGGATTTTCTTTGT
Source organism: Psittacus erithacus (assembly GCA_009867235.2). Classification (NCBI taxonomy): domain Eukaryota; kingdom Metazoa; phylum Chordata; class Aves; order Psittaciformes; family Psittacidae; genus Psittacus; species Psittacus erithacus. The sequence goes on from WYDI02023238.1 coordinate 80,121, forward strand.
AGCTTTACTTCCCAGGGTGACAGAGGAGCATTTGCCTGGGGAGCAAGGGTAAGAGGGATGGTTCCTAAAGGGTTTGGGCAGGGGACTGACTCCTCCACAGATAGGGATGGTGGGGGAAGAGGGAGGCATACAGAACGTGTGGCCTGACTTCTAATTTTGTCCAGTCAGTGCCTCAGCCATAGCTAGAAGTCCTCCTTACAGGAAGAAAGGAACTGATCTGATCTAACAGTTTGCAGTCAGGCATAGGAGCAGTCTTTCCTCCCCTACTCCTGCCTGCGCAGCCCTGCCTTTCTCTTGGTTTGCCATTTGTCTGACCTGTCAAGGAGTAGATTCGTCTTGGTAGCCCAGCAGTGAGATGAAAAAAGAGAACAAAAAAAGGAAAAACTCCCCATCTCCCTCCTTCTCATTCCTCCTTTTGCTGGGATAGCTTTCTGTAAAGTTCCCCAGCTGAAGTGGCTTCTCCTGGGTCAGGTGAGCTGCAGAGCCAGTACAAGGCACAGGGAAGGAACAGGTGGACTTGAGAAGGCAAAGGAGGGATACTGCTGCTGGTGATGGCAGTCAGCTGTCAGACAAGAGGAGATGACCCAATCTGACCTCAGCTGATGCCATTGAATGCTGATTATTTTTTGAAAGGGAAGTTGCAAATGTTGCAACATGAGGTCTGATCCAGAAAACTGTGAATTAAAAAGATATGTGAGGAGTCACCTTTTTTTGTATCTACTTCTTTGTGGTAACATTGAAAAGAAAACCAGGACTTTTAACCACTGTGATGCTTCTGGTAGTTTGATTTCTTTTTAAACAGACTCCTTAAAGGGTAAGTTGTTTTTAAGTGTCTGTATTGATCAAAGAATAAAGCTCAGTAAGCTCAGTTGCTTCAATTGTAAATACTTTGGGAATCTTTTAGCCACTTCATATGGTTTTTTAACTCTCTTTTCTCTTGTTCTTCCACTGGCATTATCTTCTGCATCTTGAACTTTGCTTTGCTAGTTAGATTCAGGTTGTCTGCTAAGGAAAGAAAAAAATATTTCAGTTTGCTTGAGTGTTTTAGTTGTATTGTAAGAACTCTGAAGTAAGGACAGCTGTTCTTGATGTCTGTTGAAAAGCTGTTGAAGAGCAGTGGGTGTGACCAATTACATTTCATTCCTATACCAAAGCCACTTCTTTAGTGATTGCTTTGAGCTAGCAGGCCTTCTCTGTCTTGCCCAGCCATTCTTCCTCTTCTCATTGCCTACTTTCTCTTAAAATTATAGCAAAAAAAGGAGTCAGCAATTATTTGCAAGCTTAGGTTGAATAGATCTAATAAACAGGTGTATGACATGAGTTATGTCCTGCATAGCAGTTGTTATCTTCTGTAATTGCATGGTTCACATTTCATATCACCTGCCCAGTATATGTAAAGTACTTCACTCTCTCTGCTGATTTTGTTGTTGCTTTATGGAAAGAAGCCTTTTTTAAAGGCTCCTACACTATAATGAATATGAATATGTATAATTTTTTTTTCCTGAACTTGTTTAGTAGACTAAGTGTAACTAGATTAGATGAAAAGGAATTGTGACCCTTCTCAAAAGACAGTTTTGGCTAGTGCAACTGCAGGGTAGGTAGGTGTATATTCAAGGCAAATTGATCCAAGGGAAGATACAGGAATAGGCTGCAAGACCATGTGCCATGGCTGAGAGGTGTATCTGAAATGACTTAAATGAAGACAGAAAGGAGTTTGAGCTGTGGCAGTAAGGGAAGTTGTTTAGACTCAGCAGACAAAATTTCCTCTTTAGTAAATATTGTATTTTGTATGTGTGATACAGAAACTTGTTTTTTCATGTACGATTTATAGAAAAGTTTTGAATCTATGTCGAGTATTTAGAAACCCATCTTTCCTACATATAAAAGCCAGCCTACATTGAACCAGTCTTGGATGAGGTAAATTGGACGAAGAGAGAATTCTCTTTTGTATGTAACCAAGAAACACATATTCAACATGCTCAGCCAGTGACTTTCAGCCTTTGACCTCAGTTTGCTGCCAAAACTGCAAATAATTGAAAAGAGAATAAGATACTATGTCAATCTTGAATCCTAGTGTATGTCGCAATAATTTAATATTAAACATTTAAAACTTTAGATTTTTTTTTTCCTCTCTCTAAAGGGTGAACTTACAAGAAATTATTTTCTTGTATTCCAGCCTACTAAATGAGAGTCCTGGTTAAAAACAGGAAGACAGGGATTCCTTGAAATGCAAGCAAGAATGAATCCTTAGCAGTGTAGACACCATATGTTTATTGGTCTCTCCCTAGTACAGTGGCAGAGCTGCTGATCACTGCAGCTGAGCTTCAAAAGAGTGGACCTTCAGAGCCTGCAGGTGGCATTGGGTACTATCTAAATGTATTGCAGCATCCATACATGTCTATGTTCTACTTTAAGCTATGAGCCTCAATGAGAGGGCTTAGTATGGTAGCAAAAAAATTTTCCTCAATGTTTAGTTCTTTTTATGGGTGTCTGAGATACTGTGATCAAATTGTGTAGCTTTTCTTTTGCAGCTATAAGAAGCTATCCTTAAGGAGACTGCCAGGGGAGTTTAATAATAAGCATGCAAGAACATATAACAACTGATGAATGCTGCCCAGAAAGATTCTCTTTGCAGTTCTGTTCTGGCCCTTTTTCTTCACTCCTCCTTCAGTATAAGGAGTCCTTTTTCTGTAACAGCTTTAAAACTTGTGGGAGGTGGTGAAAAGCTTTTTTATGAGATGAATCCTCAAGTTAGACCACTCTTCAGATTGCTTGTATGGTGTGAATTTGCTAGAAAGTCAGGTAGTGACTGTGAGATCTGGGGTGCTATATGTAGTGGGAATGCTGAGAAGAAAACTCAGTGCTTTACTTGGGGAGTATACAGACAGTATATACCATAAAATAGGCATGGTGAATCTTTTGGTTCAAGGAACTGCTCAGCCTTGAGTAATCTCAGGTGATAATTATATGTGACTCTTTGTGTTAGGCACAAGACAAAAATCTGTCCATTCATCAGTGATGGGCCTGGGTTGCCATGCATTTACCCATTTTATTCACTTCAACATTGTTGTCTAAAGGAACTGCTTTTGAATCTATTGGCACAAATGTATTCTCCTTCATGCACTTGTACATGCGGGGGAACGTACTATCCTGAGCTACATTTTATTTGGACTTTTTTTGTCTTCCATCTTGTCTCAAGGCTCCTTCACATGTTGCTTCACATGTCTGCTGGACAGGTGCTGCTGTGGTTACAAACTGCTGTAGTTCAGAGTCTAATCATCCCTTTCTATGCATGGAAACTGTTGTCTTGATGCTCATCCCCCCAAAAAAAACTTATCATGAAAATACATTAATTACAGGCCTTTTAATTTTATATTGTTTTAGGAAATAATAATATATGTTATATATATAAAAGAGAGAAGAGAAATTGACTTATTTTTCTTTGTTTACTGGCAAGATGTTCCTGATTGTTTATCTTGTTGCTTTTTGTTCCATCTGGCTATCTAAGACAAAATTCTTAATACAATCTTAATTTCCATGATTGAAGGCTTTTGATTATATTACCCAAAATGCTGTGGCTCCTAACTAGGAGAAGATTTGAATGGAGAGGAAAGGTACAATTCACAGGTAACTACTTAATGCTGCTCCTAATGCTTATTTCTTATCCACAGTCCTTGTTCCCTTTTTCCCCTTCTAAATTTGCATTTTGTGAACACTTCTGCAGTGCTGCGCATGTAGTATTCTAATCTTATTCAGGCCCATTTACCAGGCTGAGCATGTACATTAGTTCTTAGATAGGCCTATGACAACACATCTTAAAGTTATTGAAGGTAGTGAAGTACAGAACAGTTTTCTTCTGCAGAACCTGGTGTGCTGTAACGTGACTGATGGCAGGAACTACTGCAGTTTCTGGTAGATTTACCTACAAAATGGCAGGTGTCTATTTTACTAGTTGATTTCCTCTGAATTTCATGGAGGGAAAAAACAGGCATAAGGCTCTTTTGAGCCCTTAGATGTCCTCATAAATCCAACTTCTGCTCATGGCTATGGGTAGCATCCCCTCTGTTCTTCCTGATTCTGGAAGTTTTTGCCATCCATTTGTGGAAAATGAGGGTCCCTTTAGCAATAGAGTCTCTACTGTTGTCTTGAGAAAGGACCAGGAAGACAGTTGCTATAAATAGGGGGAGCTTTGGCAAGGATCAGGTATTTAGAGTAAACGGACGTGCAGGATCAGGGCCTTGTACAGGTGGTTTCAGAGCTATGCCAGGATGTGAGGGGAAAGCGGCTCTTATATGTGTGAACAACTAAGACGCACTTCTGCAGTATTTAGCAGTAAACCTTTACATCGCTATCCCATTAGTACTGAAGATGATAGGGAGCGTGACTTTGCCCTTAAACAGTGATTGCGGGTTACCACAGGCATAAATGGGGTTGGATAGAGACAGGTTCAACTCTGTATAAGAACTAATCTTTAGACAGTGCTGACAGTAGGGATTTAAATACTTTGTAGTTTGCAAAAGGCTTTATCTGTTAAACAAAAAGGTTTTGAGATTAAAAGCAGCTGTGTTTGGACCTGAAAAATAGTAATGAGAGAAGATGAAGAGCCTCAAGAAAGGTGAAGATGCAAGGTAGAAAGGCAAATCTGATGCTGAGGAAAAATTGCATCAGCATAAGGTAATTATGGGAATGGCTGACTTAGTGGATAGTAACACTATCTTGGTTTGGTCCTGGCTGCACTTGCAGAGAAGCTGAAGATAGCAAAGGGGGCAGGACTGTTTCAGGTATGTGGGTTGACAACAGTTAATCTCCTAATTCAGATGAGATTTCAGACCATTGTGTAGACTTTGAGGTATTATGGGTTCTAAAATGTAACAATGAATAACATGTGGCTTTATCCAAGAAAAATTTGCAAGCATGTCAGCTTCTCTAGAGTAAATTACATTAATGCTGTGCAACTAATCAAGAATTTTGAGAGCAATCCCAGTGTCTAATTGAGAATTGAACCTTGCTGCAAGACTTCAATTTTTTTTGTAATAAATGTTAACTTGGTGTGCTTGTTTTGTCTGTGGTAGAGTTGATTTTCTTCATGTAGCTAGTATGGGGCTATGTTCTGGATTTGTGCTGGAAACAGTGCTGATAATACAGAGATGTTTTAGTTATTGCTGAGCAGAGTCAAGGCCTTTTCTGCTCCTCATCTCATCCCACCACCAGTGGGAAGGCTGGGGCTTCAAAAGAAGTAGGGAGGGGAAAAAAACAGGAGAGCTAACCGCAGCTGACCAAAGGGATATTCCATACCATATGGTGTCATGCTCAGCATATAAAGCTGGGAGAAGAAGAAAGGGGGAGACGTTCAGAGTGATGGCATTTTGTCTTCCCAAGTAATGGTTATATGTGATGGAGCCCTGCTGTCTTGGAGATGGCTGAACACCCGCCTGCAAATGGGAAGTGGTGAATGAATTCCTTGTTTTGTTTTGCTTGTATGCACAGCTTTTGCTTTACTTACAAAACTCTATCTCAGCCCATGAGTTTTCTCACTTATACTCTTCTGATTCTCTCCTGAATCCCACTGCGGGGGGGGTGAACGAGTGTCTGTGTGGGGCTTAGTTGCCAGCTGGGATTAAACCATGACACTTACTAAAATAAGGATATTAACTTAGATGGCTTCCAGTTAATTTGCTTTGTTTCATAAAGAATGTTGTTACACAAAAAAAAAAAAGTAAATCCCTACTCGTCTGTGTTTATGCAGCTGGTGTTTAAAAACAGTGCCAAAGTAGTTTACTCATTGTGCTACCCAAAATGTCCAAAATGAGCACGTTGCTGGTTCAGAGCAAATGCTAATTATGTTTCAGCTTTTTCTGTGTCAAAGATATAAAAAGTTTGATTTAGCTTTTAAAATCTCAGTATTTACTTCTAGTATTGCTGGTTAGTTAATCATTCATATTTCTGTGCTAAATATGAAAATGCTTGGGTTATAAAATGATTCAATCATGTAAGAGCTTTAACTGCAGTGAACAACAAATTCAGAATCATGTTATGTCAGAAAGGAGGAGGAGGAACTTCTGTTTAGGTCTTGCCTTCACTGGGAAAGGAAACACTGATAGTATCTGTGTAACCTTGCACTGATGAGCGGGCATCACGTTGCTTTGAAAAGATTCATATTTGAGATCTGATGACTAAGTGGTGGTGGGCACAGCTGCTTTAGAATCAGAGATGAAGGAAAGAAGGAAAACAAATCCAGAATTGCTATGTGAAAACCTTGCTGACATGTAATGCTGTCAGAACATTTATAAAGAGCAGAAACCCTATTCAGTGTCAATCAGGTATGTGGTCTATTGAATGAAATCTTTATTATTTGAAATGTTGCCAAAGCTCTGCAATTGATAGCCTCTGGATTTATGAACAATAACCTCTATAAGTAAAATGACATAGTTAAATTTCAGAGAGTTTGTGTTTTGGTTCCAGTGCTAATTTGTTCTTTAAGTCTGACAGTTTATGCAGATTAAATAGTATTTCAGTAGGCTTATGTTTTAAAAATTCTCTGAGGATTCAGAGAAAATTGTAGAAGTTTGCTATATTCTAAAATTGTAGAAGTTTGCTTGCTTGAGAATCTAGTTAGGATTGCTGAGCTGAATACAGGGGTATTTTGTACGTACATTTAAGGATTAGATTTTTTGAGGTTTTTGGAAAATTGCACAAATGCTAATAAAAAGTAAAAGCCACTGCTTAGCATTATAGTTTTTTTTTTGGACCTAATCCAAAACAAATTGGAATTATTTGATGTCTCTTCACTGACTCGAGTGGACTGGATCAGGCTTTTAAAATCCCAGGTCCCATACTAATAAATGTCTCAGGTTTTGGTCTTACAGTTGCTATGTCTACCTAAGTAGTTTTCCCACATTCAGGTTTGCATTCTTTTAATGAGAACTTGAGTTTTGAAAAGACTTTTCCTAATTAGACAAGAAGATACAAGCTGATTTCTTAAGTTTGCTTTTGGCAGTGCTTGAAGTTATATTTAACAATAGGTAAAGATTGGACAGCATGTGTGTAAATCTTCATCAAGCCTATCGGAACGTCTGAATGCTAGTAAAGACTTTTGGCTAGCAATGACAAGAATGATCCAGTCTTTTTGTCTTGGAGGTTTTATAAGTGAGGTTTTATTACAGAAAATAAATTTCAATCTGGAGAGAGGATGAGACAAACAGCAAATTATGCAATTTAGACCTTGGAATGGCTGGTAAATGTGCTGTTCTTTTGGGGAAAGGGTTCAGCCTTGTCATATGGAGATTGATGCACAGTTCACATTTATGGGCAGAGAAAGTTTTGATGAGGTTGTGAGCTGCATGAGAAACTGCTTTCGAACATCAAATCATTTAGCATTTGATTCTGATGTGCTGAGTATTACCAGCAATCTGTTTCCTCATCTGTATCCTTGAAATTCCTTGCTCATCTGTTGTCTCCCCAAGAGGAGGAGAAATCTGAGACCAAAACATGATGCCTTTACTAAAGCAACAAATGCATTTTATATTCCTAATTTAAAGCTTTAGAACTTGTATTTGCCATTTCAGAACTTTATCAAAATTCCTCTTTATGTTTGTGAATGAAGTTTAAACATGAAATCACCCCTCTTTTGCTACCCTTTTTGCATTTCTCTCTTAACTTCCCTATATCTTTTTAAACAAGATATAACTTACATTTTGCAGACAGTGACTAACACAGTGCTAGAAGAAGACAGCTGTAATGTCTCCATTTTGACTAGTAACTTTGTGCATGTGTGTGTGTGTGTGAACAGCTCAGCTTCCTCGGACTTTCACAGGAGAAATAACAGTAAAAATCTAAGACCTGGAGGGATAGACTAAATCTGATGCTTCTTTACTGTTGCTCTCTTAAGAGCTATGGTTTATGAGAATCAGTTACCGGAGCTTCAGGTGTTGCTGGTGAAAGTTGGATTACAAAAATTTGTTTGTTGGTAACCTGATAAAATATCTCAGGAAGAAAATACCCATAGTTTTAGAGATGTTCTTAAAATGCTGCAATTGCAGAACTGCTTTCAATAACTCAGCCACTGAGAATGCCTACAATGATATTCTGGTAAAGAATGGATTAAAATATATATTTTTAAAACCGCTATAAATCCATGTTAGTATATTATATCTTTAAATACTCTTAATTTTAGTTCTGGTTCTTGAATATTGATTTAAACGTATGAGTGACAAAGAACTTACAGGGAAAAGGAATGGTGATCCAGGAGGCTGAATAAATTTTATATCCACTATGTTATTGTGCTCTTCTTCAGTTATCTGCAACATGCTTTTGCTAGCAGCAAGAAATATTCACATAGAAGAGTTTGCTGCTCTGTTCCTCCAGGGTCAGGAAATATCAAGCTCAGAGAACAGGAATCCCAGAATAATTTCAGCATTTCATTTTCATAAGACTAGGAAAACATTGAAGTTTAGTCTTTATTAATATATAAGATAAATGTCCACCTGTGTGAATCAACAACAGAATTCTGACTAACTCAGTTGAGACAGGGTTTTACTCACAGTGAAAGGCATGTTTTCATGTCCAGGTTAATGATGAGACAAACCTAGAACAGCTTTTTTTGGTTAAGGGACTCAAATGTACACACAAACTTTTGTTACCTGTGAGTGATGATAAACATATCTGATCTGGGATTTCATGCAGCATTATAACAATGTTTCATAGCTTGAAAGGCAAGAATAAGCAATACTTTGGTTTCTGTGTTATTTCAGTGAATTAGTGATGATGGGGGAAAGTTATGGCATAATTATTAATTTTTTGAAGAAGCTAGAATTGAATTTTCTGTTAATGTGAAGATGCATTGCAAAATGAATGTAAGTGAAATAGTATTTTACATAAATTCCAATAAGGAAACAAACTGACTTATAGCTAAAACCAGAAAAGCAGCTAAAACTGTACTGCATCTCATTCATATTCATACAGATTTCATTTCTAACATTGTAGAAAAAGTTGTTTATTTGGACTTTATGACTAAAAGACAAAAGTTTGCTTTATGCAGTAAATGGTATGGTAACCATGTATTAGGTAAGGCAGCTTCATATTTATGAAGTGTGTTTTTTGGATGCTGAGTAGAGCAAGATATGAACTGGACATTCCTTGCTGTCATAGTGACACAAACGAAGCAAGTCTCTCATGTCTCCCAAAGTGCAGTTCAACTCAACAGCTTCAGTAGCTGCCTCAGTGGCAATGATGGAAAGGGCATCTTGCATGTGGCATGCTTTTCTTGGAGAGACACAAGAGGTTGTCTTGAAAACAGTACTGACAAGTGCTGTTAGTTGAAGAGATTTTGGGCATGTTGCTTAGTAGGACCACTAGTGAAACAGACTCTTTTGCTATGTAAGTTAATCCTACAGCATAATAAATTGCATAGTAAAGCGGCTGTCTGGGAAAAAAAAAAAAAAGGAAATTTTGTTTGGGGGAGAGATAATGGAGTATGGGATATGGCACATAGGTCTGACAGGGAAAAGTCTGCTTCAGGTCACCTAGATCTTAAAAAAATGATTTCCTGGCAGCATGTTTCCAGGAAAGGTTTTCTTATGGCAAAGATAACTGGTTATCACTGTTGCTTCTCAGCCTTATAAAGCAAGAGGTCATTTGAGGAGCCTGAGGCATGGCATGCTCAAGGGAGCAGCCAATGCATCATGTCTGCTTAGCCAGGAGAAATTAAATGCTGTATTTGCTGACATACATGACAAACAGAAACTCCTGCCCTGTTTTGGAGATATAGCAGGTCAGATCCTTGGGTGGTATGGCATTTGCTGCAGAAATAAATGAGTTCATGCTATTTGGGTATACGTCCTGTTTGTCTACCCCCCTATATAATCTTGTTGCCTGTAGATTGCCATGGAGTCTAGGTTTTAGGGGCAGTTATGAGCTTACTTTATTGTGCATTGGCCAAAGGGCTCTTAAATCTCGTCACAGGTTTTTATACCTAGTGATGAACAGCTGCTGCCAGGTAAAATCTCTCAACTTTGCTTTCCTCAGAAAGCAAGACTAACAGTCTCTCTGCCTGAGACATTAGGAAATTTCAATTCCTGCTCTATTCCTATTACCCAATTTACTTGTTTTTCTTCACATATTGACTTTTTTCCTCCCTCCCTTTTCTCTCAGATTTCTGTCTGGAATGAGTGCATTGCTGCTGGCTCTGCTCTGTGTGTGCCAGCTATATGTCCTCAAAGGCTTGCATGGGGAAAATGCTGTGGGAATAGGGAATAAATTCAGTGGTATTTTAAGACTCTAATTTATTCATTTATAATACAGGAGGTGCTGAATTGTTTTAAGAGTAAACAAAAAGAACTTGACTTGAGTCAAAGTGTCTCTGTCTGTGCCAGCTCATGTCTACACCATGCCAATAACTAAGAGACAGTTATTCAGTAACTCTCCAAACTGTGTAGAAGTCCTACTAGGCAAAATGAGCTATTTATCTATATATTTTTGTCCTTTTTGATGGCAGGTGATTGAGTGTGGTACTCTGTTTCCCAGCAGTTATGCAAATTAAAGTTGTCCCTCAATATGATTGGCAAATGGTATCCTTCATGGATTAGTACTGGGATCAGTGCTGTTTCACATCTTTGTCAGTGACATGGACAGTGGGACTGGGTGCAGCCTCCGCAAGTTTGTGGATAACACCAAGCTGTGTGGTGTGGTTGATACTCTAGAAAGAAGGGGTGTCATGCAGAGGAAGCTTGACAGGCTTGAGAGGTGGGCCTATGTGGACTTCGTGAGGTTCCACAAGGACAAGTGCAAGGTCCTGCACCTGGGCCAGGCCAATCCCAAGCACAGATAGAGTCTGGGTGGATAAGAGATTGAGAACAGCCCTAAGAAGAAGGACTTGGGGCTGTTAGTTGACCCAGAAGCTCAACGTGACCTGTCAATGTGCACTGGTATCCCAGAAAGCCAACCGTATGCTGGGCTGCATCAAAAGGAGAATGATGGGGAGGTTGAGGGAGGCGATTCTTCCCCCTACCCCACTGTCACGAGACCCAGTCTGGAGTACTGTGTTCAGCTCTGAGGCCCCCAACATTAGAGAGGCATGGACCTACTGAAGCGAGTCCAGAGGAGGGTCACAAAGTTGATCAGAAGGCTGAAGAACCTCTCCTACGAAGAAAGGCTGAGAGAGCTGGAGTTGTTCAACCTGGAGAAGGCTCCAGAGAGACCTTAGAGCAGCCTCCAATACCTAAAGGGAGCCTATAGGAAATCCAGAGAGGGACATTTTACGAGGGCCTGTAGAGATAAGACAGGGGGGAATGGCTTTAAACTGGAAGATGGTAGATTTAAATTAGGCATTAGGAGGAATTTCTTCACTGTAAGGGTGGTGAGATGCTGGAACAGGTTGCCCCAAGAAGCTGTGGCTGTCCCATCCCTGGAAGTGTGCAAGGCCTTGTTGGATGGGGCTTTGAGCAACCTGCTGTAGTGGGTAGAACTAGATGATCTTTAAGGTCCCTTCTGACCCAAGCCATTCTATGCTGATTCTATGAATACAAGCTTTGCTAATGACTAGAAAGTAACAGCGTGGAAGAAGGCTGGAAGGCACCTATATGCTAATTCTAGAGTACGGTCAGTAAGGGAGAAATAGTGATTGAAGGTGGTAATTTCTCCTGGATCCCTGCCTTTCCTTGCATCAGAGGGAGATGCTTTCTTTATTATTGAAAGTTTTTATCGGACAAGGAGGATATTCCATAAACTGGCTTCTGCCATGATACTTCTGTGGATTGAAGCATGATTACAGAATCCTGAGATCCTTGTAATTGTTACTCATGTAATAGTTGTAATAAGTATTTATTTTCTAATGGAACATGCTGAAATTTTCGCTCTGAAATTCAAATATTCTTTTTGATCGACTACGTATTGCATGTTCATGCTGTACTTTGAAGTAATGACATGGAGAGTAAAGGAGCTGAAGTTTCTCAGCTTGAGTTTGTGTACTTTAGCGGGACAGTGACTTTCCATTTGTCTGAATCCCTAGTCTATGAAACATAGCTAAAAATGCAAATCATAGCTTAAATCCATTCTGAGGTCTGATAGCATTTTAAAGGTCTACAAATTGAAAGTCTAGAAACCACTGCAATCTTAACTCTAGTTTGAACTGAGATCAGAAATCTTCTCCAGTGCCAGGCTTACCTTCTAGTGAACTAATCCCGTTACAGTATATGCAAGACAGCTATTGTAATGTACCATGAAGTGTTAAAACACCAAGTGTCTTTTGACAGGACCCACAGCTATTACCTTCTTGAGCAAAGTTGACAAAGTGGCCAGTGTCCATGACCCTTTGATATGCTTCATTCTTTCCAGTACAGGTAAAATGGAATTTCCTCTGTTATGGTTGTTTCCAGTAGTGGGAAGTTGGGAAGGGTCATTTGGAGAGCATGTATTCCAGCATCCTGCTCAAAGTGAGATCAGGTTGGTAAGGGCCTTTTTCAATCTAGTGGGGTTTTTTTACTATCTCCAAGGATGGAGATTTCACAGTCTTTTCTGGGTATCCTGTTTCTGTACTTAACTTTCACTGTGGAGAATTTTTTCATATATCCACTGGAATTTCCCTTGTGCTGACTTGTGACTGTAACTTCTTGTCCTGGCTTGTGCACTTTTTCTGAAGAGTCTGGCTTTATTGTCTTTCTAACTCCACTTGCACTTAGACCCTCCTGCAGTCTTGTGTTCCTCTGGTGGTGCAAACCAAGTTCCCTTGGTGCCTCTGTGTATGTCGTGTATTAAGCCCTGATATATATTTATAAATGTTTAAAATAACCTAGAAGTTGCCAGTGTCCTCAGTAGGACTAAGGCCAATGAGAGTGCTTATTTTGCTTAAGCGTTCTTGCCTGTGTGCTTTTAATCTGCAGTATTTTCATAGAATCACAGAATGGCTTGGAAGGAACCTTAAAGATCATTCAGTTCCAAGCCCCCTGCCACGGACAGGGGCACCTTCCAATAAAGCAGGTTGCTTAAAGGCCCGTCCAACCTGGCCTTGAACACTCCCAGGGATGGGGAATCCACAGCTTCTCTGGGCAACCTGTTCCAGTGTCTCGCCACCCTCACAGTGAAGAATTTCTTCCTAATATCTAATCTAAATCTATCTTTTTCCACTTTAAAGCCATTCTTCCTGTCCCATCACTACTTGCTCTTGAAAAAAACCCCTCTCTGGATTTCTTGTAGGCCACTTTAGGTACTGGAAGGCGGCTCCAAGGTCTCCCCAAAACCTTCTCCTGATGCATTTTCTTCAGAGAAGGTCTTTTTGCCTTTGTTGAGAACAGGCTATTCATTTTGTTGGAATGAGTACAATATCTGAGTTCTGGACAGATAGCTTTGCTTTCATTTTGCTTATCTGTTCGCTATTTGTTGCATCTAGTCCTTCTCAGGTAATAATAAACTTGTTTACTTATATGCCTTCTGTTGGCAGTATATGGCTCTGCTGTGTTTAATGAGTAATAAGTTTTTCACAAAACTTGAAGCACATGTGCCATGTTATGCATCAGGAATGACATTCCTTTAATGATCAAATGAGAACATGATTCAGTTCATTGTTGCAAAGAGTTATGTAAAATGTAACTTAGCACAATATTAATAGAATGCTTTACAAGATGTCTGAAGTGCTTAGGCTATGGGGCAGTAGAATGCATATTAAAATGAAAGGAAGAAGATTGTACTTTAATCTAACCTAACAGAGGAAAAGGTCGTCTTAATTCTCTATTGGAAAAAAGTCTACTCAAAATACATGACTTACCTCGAAAATTCTGAGCATGTTGTAGTGGATGTTGATGGAAGGGTGCCTGAGAACATCCATCATTCTCTTGCTTTTTTCAGTGTTGCATTTCTTTAGGAAAAGTTATTGTATTTATACATTTCCAAGCAGGCTCTAAACCATGGCAGCCTGCCCTCTCTACCTATTTTTTCCTCCTTCCAAAATTAAAATCTTAAATTAGTTATTTCATTCAAGGCTTTTAACAAGATACTTGGTGTAGGTAATATGCAGTAACTAGCTTTTGAGTTTGTTCAAATAGGTCAGATGGCTTAATTATTTACCCATGTATCTGTTTGACTATGACATCTAAACCAGCTCTTGTGTCTGATCTGATGTGTCTTGCATGGGCGCTCTCAAGATGCATTGAGTTCAGTATGTAGAGCTAAAGACAAGAAAGTTTTTTGTTTTGTTTTGTGAAGAACATTGATAACCTCACTTTTTTTTTTTTTTTCCTTCCTGCATCCTTGTGTATAGAACCAATGGAACTGGGTTTTCCTATGCCAGATGTGAACCCTGCCCATGGTGTCGTAGATTTGTGAATGGTAAGTATTACTCAAGGAACTGGACAGAACGGCTATTTACTTAATAATGGCATTTTGGTAGTTGAGTGTCCTGCTAAGCTAAACTGACTTAAGTGGACTGAAACATTTGCAGACTCCCAGAAGACTGTAGTATAAAAATAACAGGTACCTGTTTTGTTTCTATGTCTGTTACAGATCTAGTGCAGTGCTGATAGAATAGATCTAAATAGTATACTTTATAGTTGAATCTTGCTTTTAAAAAATCTTTCTTCAGAGAAAAAGAGAGTGTTGGGACAGGAGTTCACTTTGTGAAGAAGTTAATTTCTGTTTAATGAATGGTGCTTAAAATATGAGGACAGTGTGCCAGGATGGAACATATTTATTAGCCTGTTGCACTACTTATTGTAATCCTTGGCTTAAATGTGGTCATGCTTTCTTCTGAGGTATTGGTGTTGGTGGAGCCTTAAATATTAAGATCCAGTTACCTCAATCTGCAGTCCTTCTTTAAGGCATAGGACTTCACAGTCCATCAGTCAATTTTTAGGTCCTTCTGAGTAATACTGTGTAAATCCAGCAGTCTCACTTTGTGAGGCTCTGGGCTTCCCATGCTAAATTGTATGGGTATGAGGAAACGTGAACAACTTGATCTCATGCAGATCCATGGTCTACTGTGGCTAAACTATTTCTTCTACCCAAGTTAATTATTTTAAGCTAATGCTGTTATTTTTTTCACTATATTGCAGTCTCCTGAAGACCATAAGTACAGTTTTCTTTAACCTCCTGGAACTCATGGTCCCTTCTCTTGTAAATAACTCATGCATCAGCAGCCTGTTTGTGCGGAAGGCTGTACTGACTTTTCATGCTCACCTCGACTCCTCCCTCTAATACAAACTCCACTCTTGCTTCTTGTTACTTCTGTGTATGTTTCTAAATCTTTTATGTAGCGCTTTGGAGACAGTATGTCCTGCTAAATACACAGTTATCCTGCATACCACACTAGTGGATTACCTTTACAGAAAAAGATGACATCAATCTCTGCTGATTTCAGTTCATAAAATTGTGCAGCGCCAGCTCTGTGTTCTCTCTGCTTCTACAGCTTATATGCATATATTTTCCAAATGTCTGAGGGAAAATACACAACCGGTTGCCTGCCACAAGGACTACTGGAGTATCACAGGAATGTATCTAGCTGGCTAGAACAGAGATATTGTAATTACCCTCAGATCCTTCCCTCCGAAGGGCTTGAAGTTACCCTGCTCTGTGTGCCCCTTCATAGGGGGGCAGAGGGATGCAGTTGACACAGACAGCTGTTGCTGGACACTCCAGATGCTCCTGCAGAGTGTCCACATGCACTTGAATGCGCACAGCCTCTGAGATTGCAAATGGTATACAGCTTTACCCATGCAGAACCTTTAAATGTAGTCTGAATTCAGTGTGCTCACTGGGCCTATTCATAGTAACCACTGAAAATAGTCTTAAGATCATTTCTTAGTTCCATTGTTTGCTGCTTAAAAATTATTTGGGCTACCCCACCATTACGGTGGAGTGAAAGCACCTTTGAGATTTTCAGTTCTTTTTGCAGTGAAAATTGAAGGATTCTTGGTTTCTTTTAGCAAAGCATCTAGCTGGAGCAAATGAAGCGTGCAGATTGTATGAGGAGTGAGGTCAAATTCTCCTCCTTTGCATTGGAGTTCCAGTCCAACAACTGCTGGACATAAACAGCTGCTGAGATATCTCGTTTTCCTGTTTCCCACAAAGGAAAAAGCAGCAGCTGGGTCTGAAGTGCCTCATATGATTTAGACGAGTTCCTGGTTATTTCTACAGATAAGATACCTTCAGTTTCATCGACAGAGTGCAAAGTAAGAAGGGAGGATGGACCATAAACTATACATTTTATTCAAAAATACTATTTCTTATATGTTTTGTTAATGCTTCTACCTTCAGTCCTGGCCTTAGAGAAGAAAAATGTGTCAATGCCCCAAGATGACATACTAGGAATTGCATCTGGCTGAAATCTTTTGGGACAGGGAGGTTGCTGGTATTTCAGCAAACCTGTGGTTTAATCTTCCTCATCTTGCTTTATGGTCATGTGGGGTGAAAAAAGGTAAGAATATTTAGCATCAATGCATTAGCCACTTCTGGAGAAACAAAGCTGTGGGTGTCTTTTAAATTATCCTGTGATTTTTCTTGTTAAGATCTTATTACCATCTCTAAAAGTACGCTACAGTATCAGTTCTGAGGGCTGGAATTTGCTGTTCTGGAAATAGAATTATTTTGGATTGCAAGCTATGGGAAGGCTGCATGTCTGTTTTCAAAGCTGAAATGAACTGCAGATGAAACCCTTACTGAAAAATAAAAAAGAAATATTTTTAAATGCTACTGTAAAACTAATGCTTCCAGGACAGGGGTTATGTATTAGGAGTATGCT
This sequence comes from Psittacus erithacus, assembly GCA_009867235.2. Classification (NCBI taxonomy): domain Eukaryota; kingdom Metazoa; phylum Chordata; class Aves; order Psittaciformes; family Psittacidae; genus Psittacus; species Psittacus erithacus. The sequence continues at coordinate 96,844 of WYDI02023238.1, forward strand.
TTTTGTCAGCTCTTTTTTTTTTATTACTTAAATTTTTTTTCTCCCTTAAATAATTTGGATATTTGTAAATCTAGCAAAGATTATTTGCTGTGAGCAAATTAAGGTGTCTGTTTCGACAGCTGATTCAGATGGGAGGAAGGATGAAGAGCAGTTGAGATGCAGATGGAAAGTGGCAGGAAATTATAAAACTTCTAGACCTTATGAAGTCGCACAAGTTCTGTGTTGTCAGCTTTGGAAATCAGCATTTAGCAGTTTCTGCATTTATAATGGCTCTGTTCAGAGGTGCCATATCCAGGAACCTCTTAGTGATGAAGTTGCACTGCTTACTGATATCCATTACATGTCTTCCTCCTTTGTGATGAGGCATGTGCAGTGGAATTCTGGATTTGTAATGGGTGTGTGTTTGTGTGTTTTTAAGATATCTGCCGTTACATGTTCGTGTTGATAAAGGGAAGGCTGAAGTAGTACACTTATAGTGAGAGCAGTAGGTAATGAGTTCTTACAAAAATTGACTTCCCAGGGCACCCACCCCATAGCTGTGGACCACAGGGTAATTTTGCCTCTGACATAGAGCAGTTTTATCCTGGCTGTAACAAGCTACTTGTGTTAAGATCCAAGTTGTCACCTGCATCTTTGTTTCACACTTCAAGTTATTCATTTTGTTTTGTTTTCATTTTTTAAGGGAGTCTAAACTCAACATGCATCTTAGCCTTTATTTTTAAGGAAGTTCTAGAAAGCTTTCTTTTTCTTAAAGGTAGTAAATTTGTACACATTGACTGTTTAAGTGCATTTGGTATGTAATCTAACAGAATATTTTTATATTTTCTCATTTAATGATTCCTTTTTTTTGTCTTTTATAGAAAAGACTTAATACAGAACTTCCTTTTTAATTCAATTTTTTATATCTTCTCACCTTAGGATGAATATTTAAACAGCAGTCTTCAGTCTTGCTTCAAAATGTCCCTGTGTGCGCCCTCTCACAAGGATTTTTCTCAGTTGCTGCCACTTCAGGATATTGGATGCAGTAAGACAGAAACTAAAAACTCACCTACAAGTGTCGTCTCTCCAGTTCCCTACAGTTCTAATCAATCCACACTGACAGCAGAACACAGTCCAATCTATATTCCCTCATCTTATGTGGAAACCAGACATGAATATTCTGCAATGGCATTTTGCAGTCCTGCTGTGATGAATTACAACATGACCAGCAATTTTGATGATTCAGAGACTGCATCCGTGAGGCAAACGTCAAGCCCCAATGTGTTATGGTCTGCTCCCAGCCATCTCTCCCCTCTGACACTGCACTGTCAGTCATCACTTCTGTATGCAGAGCAGCCAAAGAGTCCATGGTGTGAAGCAAGACCAATGGAGCCTGTTCTACCTGTGACCAGGTCAGTACTACTCACTTCCTTAAAACTTTGCTGAAAAGTATTTACTGTTTCTTTAGTTCTTCTAAGTCTTTTCTTTTTACATTTGACTGCTCTGTGCTGGTCTCTCTGAAAAAAAACACAAAATAAACCTTCCACCAAACATCAAATCAGACCTGGGTTTTACAGGGTTTTTTACATGTAACTGCTGAAATTGGATTATTTTTTTTAATAGCTCCTTAGACAACTGCACACCAAACAAAAGTTCAAGACTACTAGGTACTAATTTGTGTTATAAAAATTTCTTTTGCTCTGGCAAATTAAGTCCTTTGAGTGAAAGAAGTAAAGATTCATTCTTTATTCCTTTCCATACAATGTTGTTTGTATTCCATTTTATCTGGATTTTTTTACTGAATCTAGTAGTTATGAAGGCTTTTCATGAAGTTAGAATTCAAGGGAAATGTTTTCTTGGTTTTTTTTGTTTTAGTATTAACAGTCCCACAGCAGCATGCACCATGTTCAAAGTGGTACTGCTACTGAAAAATTCTGACACTTTCTTGTTGCTCTTCTCAACTGACTTTATAAAGGCATTGTGAACAGCAGATTCACAGCCTAAATTTTAAGCTGTAAAGAAACTGCATTTGCAAAAACATATTCCTATTCTGCACATTTACTCATATTACAAACTATAAGCAGTGTGGAGATCATCAGTAGGTGAACTCTATTCATGGGCACAACAGCTATAGGATGGATAAAAGCTCAGGATGTTGCAGGTGCTGTTCCTGTTTTAGCAGCTGTGTGTTTATTTGTAGGGCTCCTATTTAACTTCAGCAGTCATTGTGAGTATGAAAAATAGTGTGTTCTGGCAACAGTTTTAGTTCAATTTATAATAAAAGCTATTTTTGAGACTACCCACGTTCCTTCTGCAATGGGTGGGCCTTATGTTGTCTGCACAGGGCTGAAGCGTGAGATCTATTCTACTTCTGTTTTGTAGGCTGCACGTATCTTAAGCCTGGTCACCTGACTATTCTCTATTTGGAGTCAGCAGAGAGTAGCAGGCAGTTCTGTAGTGCAACTACTTTAAGTGTAGGTGTGCGGCCTGGGAGAGGCCGCTATGGTAGCACTTCCATAAGAATTCCCCAAGCAGGTCTAATGTGAGCAGGGCTAACACCCACGCTCTTCCCACTTGTGTTAATATTTCAAAACTTTGACAGCCCTGGGAAGGCTGTGGTAGGTTAATGTTTAAAGCAGTTCAGATGATGGAACAGCAGCTGGGAAAACCCCGGGGCAAGAACACCTCATGTGATGCTCTACACTGTGCTCTCTGAATAGGCAGAAGGGAAGCCAAAACTGTCACACTGGAGCTTAAGTAAATAAGTTTTCTGCCAATTGTACAGATCCATATGGACTACTGCTCTTGTGGCTGATGATGACCTAACTAAGAGGAGAAATCAATGAAGTCTAGAGTCTAAATTTAGGAATGATCTATGGATGATCTTTGTTGTTCAGCAGCAAGTAACTACTGTGTTGCTCGATAGCTGGACCTTCTCAGGGGTTCATTTGTCTCAGCATGATGTATTTTCATCTCCCATGTGTGTACAGAAGTTGTAAAAAAGAAAAAAAGTATTAATTTGACATGGAAACACAAAAAGCAGGAGCTGTATTTCCCTTATTGTGGATATCTGTTCTGAAATAAAGCTGTAAAGAAAAAAAACAAAAATCCTGTGTTTCCTTTTGCTTTATCCCTTTGGTGAGATCTTAAATTAATGTCATGAACACTATGTTTATTATCATGGGAACAATGACTGTGACACTACAGATTCATAGATTATGCCTTAAAGGAAGAGTTCTTGGGATTGAAACTTAAAGTAATAGCTCTCTGAGAAGGGAGAGACTAAGACTGTAAAATGCAATTTTGAAGTGTTGTAGTTTGAGAAAAGGGATTTTGTTTAAAAAATGAGTAAGAAAGCATTGCTACGTATGTAAATCTGTTACACAGTTGATTTGCCTTTAAAGATAAAGCAAGAGTCTCACAGTAAGCGGAGAGTATTTTCCCTGGGTGTAAAATTCTGTTAATGTTAGCTAAACTAATGTGATCTACTTTGCTAAAACTGATCACTGTGTAATTTGGATCTCCTTGTACATGGGCTTAGAATAAGGGAATGCTGAGAATTCAGGTTCCTTTTCTCACAAATAGGTGCATTTTATGAATTCAAAAGAAATGTATTTAACTTTGTGAATTGCAAATGTTATACAGTGTAGTGTTACTTTGCACCAATAGTTCACCAAAAATGAATTGCATTTCTTATAAAAATAGACATGAAGATACAAGGAATGTGACAGACTACTTTAAAATATAATTACAGTGAAATTTATTTCTGCCTTTGTCCTCTAAACAAAAGGTTTTAATTAAAGAAATCAAAGGTTTATTTTCAAAGTGAAAAGAAAGATTACTTTCTAAAAAGCATTAGGAAACTTTACTGAAGTTGCTGGAGTGATGTTTCTGGAACTTAATTTGTTCTTTTTTCCTGTTATTTTTCTTGTGCTTCTGACTAATTGCAGCTAGAGTACGTAAGTAAAGGGTTTTGAGTACATAGGCTAGTAACACTTGCTTACTTAGAATTATTTATTAACTTTATCTTGTTCCCTATGCACTCATATTATATCTTGCTTAAATTTTTGTCTGAAGCCATAATTATTTGCATTATTCTCTTATGCTTTTTTTTTTTTCAATTGTGTTCATTCTGTAGAGCAGTTGAAAGTATCTTGAAGTGCCTTTGAGGTGATGTATTGGCATCTCTGTTATGGTGGAATAGCTACAGAGATTAAGGAAAAATGTCTCTTAACTTTGAGATATCTATGTCCTGATTTTCAGCATAATAATCAATGTTTGGAGCATAGAAGAACTTGTGCTTTGGAGAGATAAATACTGACAGCTGTGTGGTATTAACAATTCTATAGGTTATAGTGGGGGGGAGTCTGTAGAAAAATGAGGAAGATAAAGAATGAAAAGTATTCTTCAGCTGTTTTTTACCTATCATCTTACACACATTCTAGGAGAAGGGAAAAGCCTTCTTCAATCTTACAGCTTTGGCTTGTATGAGATAGTTTGAATTATCTCCAGTCACTGAATGAGAAATTTTTAAGTTAGAAATGTTTTTTCTCAGTGTTGTTTTTTTTTTTTTTTTTGTTCTGTTTTTTTTTTCTCTCTTTCTTTTCATAATATAGAGTAGTTTAAGTTTTGTAAAAAAACTGTCAGACAAATGCCATGAGCAAATGTAGCTACTTTCTGGGTCAAATCCTTGTCACCCTTTTCCATTTTTAATAAAACGTTGGATTTATATTCAAGTTTTCCAGGTGTGGCACACACAAAAACTTGTGGCAAGGCTAGAGGTAATTAGGAGACATGATAGATACTGGATAACATAAACGGTCTTGCTAATTACTTCTCCTCTAGGGTAATCATCCTGCCACTGTTGATGACTAGTAGGAAATCACTGACCTGTTACTTTAAAAAAATTCTTAATTGTTTTTATGGAAACATGACATCTCTATATAGAAACCATGATCATAAAATAGAGAGGAATATTAGGAGGTGTAAAGTGATAAATTTTCAGCTATGTGGTTCCTCGGAAGCAGCCAGTGAACATCCCCCATTGCCCTGCATCCTTTGGCGCAGGAGCTTTGTGGGCATCCAGCCAGCTATGGCCAGTTCTTCTGAAGGACCCGGCAACGCAGTCTTCTCCTGGGCATACTGGAGTGTACCAGTCCCAAGAGCGCCTCCCAGGGAGCTGGTCTCTAACATGCTCAGGTTCGCGGTTGTGTGGATACACTGATTGTGAGGTTCTTAGGGTTAAGAATGTGTACCTTAAAGCTCTCATCTATTTCCTAGTTCTGTTGCCCATAAAGACAACAGTAACAAAATGATTGGGTTTGAACCTCCTGCTGTGCTGCTGCAGCTATCACAGATGAGCAGATTTGATGCCCGTTTGGCCTGCAGGAGGAATTCGCTCCAGATTGTTGCTCTGTGTGCAAGCTGCGTGCCACAGCCTGTGGAAGTCACGCAGCTTGCATGTGTGCTGGGTGACTGTCTTTAAACTTTTAGGCAGGGAATGAAAAAGTGTTCTTAAAACAATTGTCGTGACTGGAAGGTGGAAAGTAACACTCCTCAGTGAGATGTTGCAGTGTGTGCTTTTTCTTTATATTCATCCATAACATCTTGATGCTTTAGCAGTGGCAATAATCATTCCTCTCTACAGCATACCAATCAGTCACTGAGGTGCTGTCTAGATAATTTTGATTATTTTCTGACTCTTATGGTTGAATCATGATTTCCAAGTAGAGCTTAAAAACATACCTCATTTGCTAATGTGAAATGCTGAATTAATTTTTCTTCCAAATACAGGGAAACAGAAAGGAATAACAATGCTTTTTCCTCCTTGCATTAGCAGCATATTAGGTATGTGTGATACAGTCCCTTTATTCTAAAGGAAGTTCCCTACACTGGTCTTCCTGGCGTGGCAGAAGGGAAATAATTAGTGATTCAACAACCCATTAACAGGGCTCTGTGTGTAGTCAAAGACTGAGAACATGAAGGAACATTATTTAAAAGCTTGCAATAACTTAATGAAACAACAAATACCATAATTTTTCTGTTTGGAATTTGCCCAGAGAACCACCACCTTTCTTCTTTTCCAGACTTCCTACTAGGAAACTGAGCACATCCTCCTCAAATACTTATGAAATTGGTGATATATATTTGGCATGTGGGTGTGTTTGTCCTCATCTTCTGTCATGAATCCAGCACAAAGTCTATGTTAGTCAAAGTCTCTTTGATAGCATTTTCAGCATGTTTCTACTGTTCTGTTTAAACTTACTCTTTTAAGTGAATAGGTTTCTTCTGCCTTGGCAATGTGCTTTAGAAGTCATAAACCGTGCTACCTGCTGTCTTATCCAAACTTATATTTCTTCTCCTCCATAAACCATCTGGAATTTGGGATGAGGAAAATTCTAGAGTTTCTAACTTCTGCCTCTGTGTTTAAGTTTATACCTATAAATTGATGCTCAGGTTTCTTTTGTCAAACTGCTGCTGGGCATTTGCACATGACACTATTCTGTCTGTCTTGGAATTGCGTAGACCATTTACGATTGGATTTTATGATCTTAAAGGTCTTTTCCAACCTCAGTAAATCTATGATTCTGCAAAGGTAAGACATGCCAAAACCACCAAGAAAATGAGGCCCTGATAAAAAAGTACTATATATAAAAACCTCTCCACTGATAATCTAAGTTCCTTTCCTCTGTTGTTTGTTTACAGGATCTAGTTGTCAGGAATTGCCTGTTATTTCATGTGTCTATCCTGTTCTAATTTTAATCTAGTTGCTAAGAATAGTTCCATTAAGTTGTAACTATTTGCAGCGCTTTTGGAATGCATATATATTGCTAACTTATATGGAGCATTTTTTCTTTTAATGTATGGAAGTATTTTACTAATTGCGTTTTTCCATTCTTCTTGTATTCAGACTACCTTTTACTTAGCATTAGGGTGATCAGTGTGGGTTGTCACTTTGAACAGAAAGCTTTATCTAACATTGTGACTTTATCTTGTAGCCTGAGACAAAGATATTTGTCTCCAGCATCTCATTGAATGACCAAAGCCTCATTTAAAGGATTACATACTTGAAACTAGATATGTGTGTATTGCTCCATCTAGAATTTTGCCTTGCAAACAGTACAAAGCAATTGCTCCTCTGCTTGTGGTAGCATTTATCATGTCCGACTGAGCCATCTGAGTTCACATTTTCCATGCAGAGTGTCCCAAAGGCAAAGTCCACTTGGTCTGCAAATTCCTTTTTTTCCTCAGAGTTTATGTGAATAACACATCAGCAGTCCAGTTTTATGCCTGTATGTATTTAAAACTTCGTATTTTCTGAACATTGAAAGCTCTGGGAATCACTTTGTGCTTTAGATAACCATAGCAGAAAAAGGCTTATCCTGTGAAACACCATCCTGTATTCAGTAATAAGAAGACTCTATAGAGGGAGAATAGAAGACAATGGAAAATAATGAAACTATTTGCGATGTAGATTAATTTTTTCCTCTTTTATAACAGATTTTTTTTTTTTTCTATCAGAGAAACATTGAAAAGAAAAACTCATGGCAATGACTGTACAAGCCCAATTGCAAATACTCCTGGCTCAAAACGGGATGCCCACTTCTGTGCAGTCTGCAGTGACTATGCTTCAGGATACCACTATGGGGTCTGGTCATGTGAAGGCTGCAAAGCATTCTTTAAAAGAAGCATTCAAGGTAGGACTATCAGCTTTTGATAAGTTCACTCAAAAATGTTGTTTCAGGGGTTGCAGTGGTTGATCTAGCAGTGAGTTTACCAAAAATCCTGGCATATGGTGCTTCAAGCTGAAAATAGAGCAACACATGATTCAACTAACTTATCTTTTGGCTTTTGTGTTATCAAGATCTGGAAACATTACTAAGTGAGCAGTTGATTTCTTTAGAGAAGAGGTGGATTACACAGCATGGGAAGGTCCTGCAGCAAAGGCCTCAATGAGATGGCACTGCAGATCTGTGAATCTGATTGTGGTTTGTGTCCCAAAGTAGATATAGTAATTGTGAATTTTTTATAATAGACACAGACTAGGTAAATATCTGGAGTCTTTGCTAGCCAGGAGCTATTCTCAACAAGTGTGCTGCCTGGAGCTGTTGAGTCATAGCACATAATGCCTACACAATATGTAGGATATAAAAATATGTGGAGCAAGTATTAGGTACAAAAATTATTTCTGTTATTTCTCAGCCCTCCACCCCCAAGAGTCTACACTGCAGTATTTCTTCCACTGCCAGCTCTCTTCAAGATTTGTGCTTCAGTGTTTTAATCCTTAAATATTTGGTATTTAGTTCAAATTTGCTGAGTGGCTGCAGTATGAAAATGTAGGTAGGTCTCCATGTTTGTTATCACAGCCTATGAGCAGTGATTTATGCACTGTATTGGAGCTTTGGACCTCTTAATTTCTTGAACCATAGCTCTAATTAACATATTGTTTAGCTTCACTTGGGGTCTCTTGGTGGAAACTTACTTGGATTGACACTGGATACTACTACATGCAGATACTAATAGAAAATCCTGTCATTTTTCAGTTTATAATGTTTCTTTCCTCTTCTGCACACAAAGCCTTTAGCAATCTTGAGAGGTTTTTTGGTTTTGGCTCAATATGGCAGAGTTGGTGTCGCCATTAGTATCAGTTTTAATTCAAAACTTGCTTGGCTGTTCAATTCATGTGCAAATTCTGCATGGATGAATAACAACTTCTGTACACTAGTGCAGGTACTTTTGATTTCTAAAATAATTGAAGAGTACTTTGTCTTCCGTTTGTCACAAATGGAGACTGAATTTGATCTCAAAGTGTTTTCTGTCAGGAAAATTATTTGCTTGCTCTGGGTTGCTCACATGTGCTTTGGCCGTGAGCAAGGTACCCACTGTGGTCTTTTGTACGCCTTAATGTACCGTCAGGTAACGTTTGCCTGTAATTCAAGTAAATGAAAGTAAGTTCTTGGCATAAAACACTCGCAAGCACTCAGTTGTAACTGTTGTTACGAGGGGTACTGTTTATAAAACCAAAAATCTTCTGGGCCTACTTATAGAGCAAAACATTGGGCCATTGTCTAATAAAAATTAAATGGTATGACTGAGCAACTGTGTGTGGTCTCCTCTGCTTGCCCAGGTTTGTACTGTAGTGTATTTGTCCCACGTCCCTGAACATCTGCCTGCAGGCTAAATTATCCCAGGGTCACAGGAGTTTTAGACCACTTTATACGCCTGTGTGCTTGGGTTATAGTGCAACAGAAAGCTTCCTCCTCCTTTTCCCCGCATGTTGTGTGAAGAGTGATAAACAGTAATTTATTTTTCAGTCATATCTGCCAGTGGGAAATGGGACAAACTGTAACCTGATCTTTTTAAAATTGCCAGTTCAAAATTCAAGGTTAAAATTATTTTAATTTTGCAAGGAAATAGTCACAGTGCTTCAGTTAAATAGTTACTCTTGGGGCATGAACTCTTGGACTTCCATCAAGTAAAAAAAAGCCTCTAGTAACACTATCTTTGCCTAATCTATTCTTAAAGTTGGAAAAAATAACTTTAAAACCCACAGACTGAGAGAAGTAAGAACTGTAAATGAGTGAATATTTTTTTCATCCTTTGCTGTATTTGGCAGGAGGTTATTCAACTGTATTTACACCTAGAGCACACCCCACTTTACAATAATAAAACTTTGGGACCAGATTACTGTTTAATGAAATACAATAACATAAAGGAATTTGGGCAGGGGTGACATGAGGTGGGAGAAAAAGAGAAGAGAACAGAAGAGGCTGTAGTGGAAACTGGTAAAAATAAGAGAAACCCTTGTCCAGTTTATCTATAAGTTATACCTTCTGCTTGTGCTTTTCTTTGTACTAATCAGTACAAGTCATTTTAAACTAGTCTTCTTTCTATCTTGAGCTGCTTTTGAAATTAACTTTGATCCAGAGTCAATCCTCCAAAGGCTTCTTCATTCCTGGATCTCACCAAGTCAGAGAGTGCAGTTAAATAGAGCTGTAGTTTACCTAAATCTTTGCAGGACTAGAGCTGTGTGGGCTGACTGCTGTTTTCAACTCTGCTGAGGGAAAAAATAATTTACTATCTACCACCTGTAAGAGTCCCAGTAAGAAGTTGGAGGTTGGGAGCAAATTCCCACAAGAGTGTATGTCTCATTTTCATAAATTAGTTGGTGTTAGAAGGTGCTTAGTTGTCTAACAGTCATCACTAAAAACTGTTGTATGTGTCTGGTTACTTTTTGAGGCCATAGATTGATGTTTTCAGTAAAAGAAAACATACGTTTGTTCATCAGTTAAATTAGTGGAACTTAGATAGATGCATGTGAAGAAGTTGTGATGCTTAAAACTGAGAAGATCCTGGTTTGGGAAACGACAGAGAGACTGTTGGAGATGTTAAATTTACTCCTCTTCTTCTTCTGCAGGACATAATGATTACATCTGCCCAGCTACCAATCAGTGCACAATAGATAAAAACAGGCGCAAAAGCTGCCAGGCTTGCCGGCTACGGAAATGTTATGAAGTGGGAATGATGAAATGTGGTGAGTTTTGCATGTCTGTTGATTGCTTGATTTTGCTGGCTTTTTTTTTTCTCCCCCCTCCCTTTTTCTTTTTCTTTTTCTTGGAATCCTAAAAAGGCACAACAGGCAACTAAAGTAAGGTTTAAGCTGGTTTTATAGGAAGGAATGTTCCAATTCTTAATGCAAAAGATTTTCATTTTCAGAAGAAAACCTGTGGGAAGTGGTAAGGTGTAGATTGGGCACATGAAAACCATTGTACCTTTGCAGAGCTCTCTGAAGGCAGTTCACTTCCGTGCTGTGTTTTGCAGAATGAGAGCCCAAGACTAGCTGCCGCCTGAGCCTCAAATCAAAGTGAAATCCTTTCTAGTATGGGGTAGATGAGCCTGTACTATGCTTTGCTGGCTGAATGTAAGGCAAGAACAGCAGTGCCTCATCAAAGCAACAGTTAATTAACCCAGTATTGTGCCTTCAACAGTGGCTTTCGGAGGAGTGTAAGAATGAGACTAGTGCCTGTGTGAAGCTACTGCTGACAGCTCAGCTCCCAGAAATTAGCAGTTGAGGACTTCTGGTTTAGAAGAGGTTTCTTGTATGTGTCCTGATATATTAAGAGGATGGCAACTTTTCCATTGTCCCTCTTTTTAGTCCTGTGAAGTCTTAGCATCTACATCATCCCACCGCAATTTGACCACCTGTCTTGTGAAGAACCAGATCCCTGCTTGCCAGGTTTCTTTGTGGGGCTTTGGTGGGGCAGTGAGGGGAAGGCAGTGGGTAGGCTGTTCTTTTTGACAAGCTATTTTCAGATGATTCCACGCAACTGTTCTATCAAAAGAAGTAGTGAACAAACACTCTTCGTTACTGCACCATTCAGAATTATCCAACCTTTTCTCTTTTCCTATCTTGTACTTGCAGTGACGTGACTTCAATGTAGTTGCACATTTACAGATTATATTTTAAAGGTTACTTTTAAGAAGAAAGTAACTTGAAAGATATTTCAATATCTAATATACTTTTGCAGCCAACATTTGTTGTTGTTTCTTACAGATTCTCCAAAGTACATGGTAGAAATAGGCTGGGAAAACATAGGAACACTGGAGTGAAAATAAGAAGGGCGCTGTGCTTGGTCTGCTGTCATTTGCAGGCACGCATCTCATTCATCCCATTTAATGTAGATACCTGTTTCTATTTCAAGGCTAAGCACTGTTTTAATCCTCCCACTGCTTTGATCTGAAGGCTGTTTGCAGAATATTATTTCTTTGATTAGGAGAATTCTTTAGAATTCCAGCCTCCATTTATTGCTGGACAATTAATGCCCATTTGCTCTTGTGGCAACATTGTCTTGTCGCTCCTCTTTATTGTTAATGATCTGGTTGTGTTTATGGTCTACATCACATACCCTCATAATCTTTGTTTTATTATGCTTCATAAACCAAGAAGTCTCCTCCTTTTGCAAAATAGGAAAGTATCTGAAAGTCATCAGGGTAACTTGTCCCTCAATCTGCTCCAGAATTAATCCATTTTTCACTTGGATGATCAGAATCATGGACAGTATTCCTATGAACTCTCTTCACAGTAGTAGCATCAGTATCTCTTACCATGGGAGCTTTTCCCTGCCTACAACCCAGAATCCTGTTTGTCTTGTTCATGGTTGATTTCAGCTTCCCTATTCATTTCTAGCTGATAACTCCCAGCTTAGAGCTACAATTTCAATTGTTCCTTGTATTATTTTTGTACTTGTGAAGTACATTTAGTTTCTGTTGCTCAAGTCATCTAGCTCTTGCTATATGAAGCTCCTTCCTTCTTCTGCACTGATGATGCATCTCAAAATCATGTATGTTTTTCATTATTATGGTCTTAGTTACCTTTGCTGTCTGGCCTCCAGGAAGAAAAACCTTACACTTGCAAATGAGACTCCTTTCGAAACCTTACTTTTTGAGTGGTGTTACTGTAAATTTTTGGTCTCTGATATTTTATTCAAAGTTTTTTGAACAGGGCTTTCTATCAAGCCCCAGTTCTAGAGTTGGAGAGTTTTCTAAAGACTGATTCCAGTATGATATTGTAAGATGGTCCTCCCCAATGCATCCCTTAAACTAATACTTTCATTCTAGTCGTCCAGGAAGTCCTGGTTTGTGATTGGACCTCATAAGCACTATGGTATTACAAGTAATAAATAACAATATGTACTTATGTCTTAGCCTGTGTTCCTTTTAATCTTGTCACGTATTCATGAGCATATTTTCCTACAATAATGAATGTTGTAGGACATTAATGACTGTGCCAAACCAATAATGACACTTTGAAACTGTTAATAGCAATCTTATGTTTTAAAAAATAATTTTCTAAATAGTAGCACTGAAATTTGAGTCTCTTGAGGATTTTATTTGGAAGTCTTAACAGTTTAATTTCAGGAAAATGAATATAAAGATTATTCAGAATTTTTTGAGTTGCCTGATCAGTTAAGTGGCTTCTGTGAGTAATGCTGATGCATGGACACATCGTGACAGCCGTTTAAACTAGAGAGATTAAGACTGTATTTCTTGCATAAAATGTAAATGCCATTTCCTGCAGACCAGAGTAATTATCTTTCAAATTTTGTCTTGTTAAAGCCATACTTTAATACCAGTTTTCCATTGTAGAAAACCGTAAAAGAGTATGTTTTCTTTTTTAATGGAGGTTTTTCCCCCATCTCTGCTCCTTTTCTAGGTCACTTAGTGAATACATTGGTTCACATCTGCTAAAACCGTGAATAAGATAGAATGGCTTGTAAGTGCATTTTTGCTCAGTGGAGACTTGTTGTCCAGCAGAAGTGACAAAAGAACCTCAATTACTACTTTGTAGTTTATGAAAGCTCTCCATAAAAATTCTGTACTATTTGGATCAAATCTTTAAGTCCTTATTTTGCATCTTATCAATAGACATCTTGAGAAAAAAATGCATGTGAATAGCATACATTTCTGTGTGTAAATGTGATTAGGCAGTACATGCCATTTTTAAAAGAGGAGGAGACTGTAGGCAAGTGTGGCTTTGGAGTTTTCCTGGTCTGAAGTTCTCTTAGATGTCATAACATTCCTAAACATTGAGAATCAACCCAACAAGCCCCACATATTTCAGTGGAAGCTAGCTGGGGGTGCTTTGTATTAATGTGATAATGAATTTTCTTACAAAATATACCATCATAGCCAAAAAGCAAGATGAGGGGCTTGGACACTGCAGCTGCAGATTTCACTGTAGGAAGTCTGTGTTGCTTGCTGTTCCAATCAAGAACACTACTGCCAGGTTTGGCACTAGGACTACCAGCAATGTCAGAAAAATAATTGCAAGGCACTGTCAACAGGAACAAGGAAAACATAGCTGCTGTTGTAAACTCAAATAAACCAGACAAGGATAAAATTGACCTTCTATTGGAGTTTTCTGGTGTTTACTTGAGTAGCTGAAATGGACTATAGGTTGTTTGCCAAAGGCAGTAAAGAAGAGAGGAGTTACTTCATCACTTAGCTACAGCCATTCTGGGAGCAGCTATACTTTTGCTTTTCTCTTTTGGTTCTTGAGGCTCAAATAGAACTTCTTCCATAAGGAGTTCCTAGGCTTACCTTTTATTCCCCCACTCCATCCCACTCCATCCCACTCCATCCCAGGTGCCAGCTCTCAACATACTGAAAATGTTCCAAAAATTCCTCCTTTTTGCCCCCTCCCTGCCCCAAGTGAAGAGCCTGAGGGGCCATACTAAGAAGTGATGGAGAGATCCTGCCCTTGAATACTGGCATTATTCAACAAGTTTGCAGAAAGAAAACCAGAACTCTCTGTGGGCTGATATGGTTCAGGAGTTCGATCTTCTTTGTCCTGTTTGTGGCTACTGTGTGCAGTTTCCAGAGAGCATTTTGGAATGCTATAAATTACTTTTCATACAGAAAGTAAGTGGGGCAAAAATATTTCATGGCATTCTCTGGACAAAAGATGTATTAATTATATTTTAGCTATTATAGAAATTATTGTAATTTCAGCTTGCATTCTTGTGTGTGTATGGCAGATGGCAGCTTCTTTGTCAGTAGGTCTGCTCTGTGAATACAGGCTTACTCACCAGATTTGCATTTGCTTTCAAGGGTGACTGGAGTGATAATGATTTACTAATGTAAACTTGAGTGAGTTTTAAGCTCAAACACTGACAAAACATTATAATATACTCAATGGTAGAACCTGCAGTTGCTGCTGAACTGATTAGTCACATTAGCAGTCGCCAGGGACCAAAATCAATATCAAGAGCAATGTGTCATGTAACTGCCCACCATAACAGACAGCATTTGCCATTTTCAAAGAATTTGTAAAGCAGGAGTTGCTTTAAAAATAGTGTGTTTCACTGCCAATAATACTTGTTGTAGCTTGTTCATGAGTAAGTGAACAGGCTCATTTTAACGACTTCTTTTTCAGTGTGTCTTACTTCTTATCTTCCTGTGATCATATACCCATGTGGTCTATGATGCTGTAGTTTGAGGTCTTGCCCTTGGCCCAGCATTCTCAGCTGAATACAGCTATTTTCTTTTTGCAAATAATAGATCTAAATAAGGAGAGTGCTGTAGGAAGGAAGAGGAATTTTATCATCTTGTGCATTTCTGCAATTGCCTGAATTATATGAATGAATATTAACTATTAAGTATAGTTAAGGAATTTGTGGTGAAGTCCGAAATAGTCCCTTATCTGGGAAGCTCTGTGTATTTTAATGCCGTGACTTTACGCAGATTGATCCACATCTCTGTGTCTAGTTATGCCAAACATGAAGCTGGCCTATAATTACTTATAATATGTAGTTTTATAAGCACTTAAACAGACCTGTTGGATGCTAACAGACATACACGTAAGATTTCTGGGTCCTGCCTAAATTTTGTATTTTATTAGAAAGTACTAAAGTTCCTTTCTGTTGTTGAAATGTGTGTTAATTGGAAAGGCTACTGCTTTCTGATGTGTTAATTGACATGCAATTAGTAACCTTAAGTATTGTTTTCATAGTTGTGTAATCTTACAATGCACTTTTTTTTAACACAAGCAGAATGAATTTTACTGTAGAAATAAGTGGTATGTCTTAATTACTGACAAACTGTTCACTGAGCACTGCACTGCTCAGTGAATCAGCCTTCTCCTGCCTTGGCAATATATAGTGAGAAAAAATTGCAAATACTAATTCAGAATCTGGTTTGGTTGGGTTTTCTTTCCCGTCCTTTTTTTCATCACCAATTATATATTTTTACTAACAAATTTTTTATGCAGAAATGTCATAACACTCCTGCTTTGGCTTCTGCACTGGAGATGTGATTATAAAAACTTTTTACATTTTAAATAAAGCATTTTTATTTGAATAAGTACTGGCTACATGTAAAATCTGATTTAGTTAAATAACCTAAAGTAATTCGAAGGTGATTGCTATTTCCCAGTAAGAAACCTTTGCAACTACTGAGACCTTTAATACTGTCAGTAAGTATCACAACTTGGCTGAATTATATTAAGACAGAGCATGGAGTGCAGCTGTGTGGATGAATATTGTACAAGATTATATCATTTACAACAGGATATTTGCCTATTATTTTTTTAATTGAAAAAATATTTCTTTCTTTTTCTTTCTTTGACCTTTGTTAAAGTACCTGGTCACTTACCTGCATGTTTATATTTTGGATGGGCTACAAAACGTTATTTAAAAATCTTTACAATAGTGAATTAGAAAGGATAATTTGAGTCTTGCCACCAAAGGCCTGATATTGTCCATGCCACAGAAGTCGGGGTGACAGTATCACAGAGCTAAGGCCAGCTGATCAGAGGATGAGCCCACAGGAATGTGCTTGGTTCATTTCAGTGCAAGGAACTGAACTAGGGTCGATGACCTGGTTGCAAGTGCTTGCTTGACCACACATTGCTTCTGGCAGGTGTGTGCAAACTACTGGAATTTCTTCCTTGTTGTGTCATCAGGCATCACCTCCTCACCCTAATTCCCTCTTAAACCAGTATTTTTTCTTACTTTATAATTGTAGATATAGTCCCTAACTGAAAACTACTCTGTGAAAACTATACCTGTTGTGGAGCAGTTGGTATTTTTTGATAGTCTTTTCTGTCCTGCACTGCCTATGGCTTTTAGTTCCCCTGTGCTATTTTTCTTGTTCTGTCCTTCAAGATGCCCATTTTCAATGTTCTGCTTTCTCAATAATAGAAACAATGGGAGGGGTTTTTTTTTTGCTTTAGTTTGGATGCCTCCTGATGGTTACTGTCTCTACAATACACATTCATATGGGAATTAGAGCTATGGATCTCTATAGAGAGAACACCCTGATATCTAGGTAATTCCTCATCTCTCTAGACTTGTACTTTAGTCCCAGTTGCTTAGCTCACTGTCAACCTTTCCTCTTTGTCTTCCCTGGTGGAAAATATTTACATACTTCCGTGCATGACATGACTTCAGAAGAGAGTCTGCAGCCCACTGTGCCATTCTAATGTTTTTCTGAAGCTGACAAAGCACTTTAAGATTTTCCTCTTGACCTTGTGCATTAGTCCAAAAATGAGGCTTAGCAGAGTTCTCTGCGGCTTATCAAAACATTCACTACATTGTCCAAGTGTCTTTGTATTAGTGTATGTCTTGCTGTCCTTTGACTCTGTAATGAAGAAAACCATTTGCTCAGGCAAATGGTTGAAGAACTTGCTCTGTGACTTGCTTTTTTTTTTTTTTTTTGGAGTATCATCATCAAGTCTGATTTCATGAATATACCATAACGTGTCTCAAGTTCTGATTGTCTTTGCTGATATGTTATCTTTCCATAAGTACTGTTCACCTGCTCTGGCAACTTCTAGCTAGATGTCATTTGGCCAAGCATTTGGTTCTGCAAATCACTGATTGTTTTCCTTCAATCCATTATCTGTGCAAATATCCTGCCTGTACTCAACCCATTTTATCCTATCCATATTCCTTTTAAGGATGCAAAACCATCTTTGCCCCAAATTGTGCAGACTTTCAAGCTGGACTTCCAGCTGATAATGCTTCCAGTTCCAAATGCCTTCTTACACTTGGATTCCTCCATGACTGAGGACTGTTTGTTGAACCAGCATTGCCCACCTGACTTCAGTCTCTTGCATTTCCAGGTAGTGGGTGTTCTCTGATATTGAGAACTTCTGTAGTGGTCATCCTGTTCTCTTTTCCATCAGAAGTGGTTTACTAAACATGCAGCAAGTGAGAATGATATCAATATGCAGTTGAAAGTTTCACATCCTTAAAGTCCATCCTTATCCGTTGTTTTCAATGCCTTCAGGGTGTACCCAGCTGGCCTTTGCATCTCACCCCTTTCACGGGTTGACTCAAATGGTGTTTGGTAGCTGAAGACAAGCCATGATTATGACCTGAAAAGCCACTTCATCTGAGGAACCTCCACCACTGAGAGGCTGCATTCACGCAGCATCTTGTTTAGCAAGACAAAGCTTTGTCATTAATTTCAGCATCTGATTTTTTTTTTTTTTTTTTTTGGTGGCCCCACTGCGTTTTTTTTCTATTTGGCTTATGTTTGAACCTCTTTGCTAATTGAAACCCACAGCCAGGATTGCATTGCCTGAATGGAATTTAGACAATGCATGGTGGCTATGGATGAAGAATGGTAGGAATCACTGAATCTGGTAACTTGACAAGGGAAACTGCCGCATTCCCATGTCCACGAGTAGCAAGTCTGAGTGTGTACTGTAATTAGGCACATATACACACAATACCTGTATCTACAGTTAGCTGCATGGACCAGCAGAGACAGAAAATACAGTACTCATGCAAACAAGCAGTGGAGAATATATGCATTCATACAATATGAATCCTTTCAGTAGCTGGATTTAGATACTCTGTCAAGTAGTTAGCTGGTGGATCCCAGTATCTCCTCAGCTGATGGCCCCTGGGACTGTAGCCTCACCCCAGTTGCTGGTATTCAGCCTTTCCCTCCCACAAATGGCCACAGAAACACACATGTGCTATGGATCCCTCCAGTAAGTAGTTTTAGAAAGTCAGTATTATCCAGTAGCTGGCCCCTGGACCCTATGTTCTTCCAGGTGCAAACTCTCCTGTGTGTGAGTGTATATACACACACACATGCAAAACCAGGTCTATGGCAGCTGGTCCAAACATATTGCCCTGCCAGAAGCTGACACCCAGGTCCTCTGATCTTTCTAGTAGGTGGCTTGGAGTACCTGGTCTCTCCAGGTGAACTGAAAAGCCTTTGCTGTTGACTTGTCTGCAGCATGTTGTGCCCAGACCATAGGCTGAACATTATCCACTGATAGCCCTGAAAGTAGCCTAGGCAATGTGTTTTTTGTCACTGATTACAAGTTCTTAGGATTGTTCCATCTTCATCATTCCTTTACTTCTTTGTCTTCAAATACTTTATGAAGCCTTTAGTTACATGCCCTATTGAAGAAGAACCAGTCTGTGACCAGGGCATGAAGCCTTCAGGCAATACACTGGAAAGAGTTCATAAATATAGTAATGTCAAGGTAGTAGCAGTAGCAAAAGAGATGCTTTTGTCAAATTTATTGTGGAATTGAAACCAAATGAAAGAACTTATTACACTTTAAGACTCCATTAGTCTGTCTGCATGCAATAATAAATGTTGACGTAGTATAGATTTATGTTAGCACAAGCATTTTAATATCTATGAAAATTCAACTTTCGAGTATCATATGTCAGTAAAAGTGTTGATGACCAGCACAAAAAAATAACTTCTGAAAGATTTAGAGGACAATTTAGCTGTGATATTAGATATGTTAAGTGCTGAAAGATTCCAGCCGAAGGATCTCTTCAGTAACTTAATAGTTTTTAATATCCTGGTTTTCAATATGGTACAATCTATGGTGCATTAGTTACTGACAAGGATTATCTGTAAATCAATAAACATAGTCCTCGTTAGAGAGTATTCTGAAGGGGTGAATAAAGCAGAAGCTATGGCTGAATGCTTTAGCAAATACCCATACCAAGTTTTTGGAGACGCTTTTAGACTCTTTCCATGGCATCTATGCAAGAACAGGTAACAGTGATCCTACCAGTAACACTGACTGAGAACTGGAGAATGTTTGGTGTTGATAGAATGAACAACAAATTAAGTCCAAGAATTTAAAGGGATCCTCCTTGCAACAGAAATTGCATTCTGCATGCAGAACCCTCCAAACAGGGGGCTTACTCTTTCTAGCTGTAGGTACCTGAATCTGCTCTGGGGAAACTCCTGCTGGCTTAATGGGGTGTAGGGAAAAAATGGGCTGCATCTCAATGAGTCTCTAGCTAAAGAGCCAGTTAGCAGTGAGGCCCAGCTGTGCTTCTGGCTACATATTTACTCTGTATCATGGCCCAGACTTCCAGAAGTCTTCTCTTCCCCCAGTTTACATCTTAACCAGAATTTAAAAACAGAATTTACAAACAACTATCTTTATTTGCATTTAAAGACATGATTTATCTCTCTTTTCATGTCAATGGGAATTTTCCTATGGATGTTTAAAGTAAGTTAACTGAAGATCAAAAGTAAACATTTTTAAAAGTTATTTTTTGTTTAGTAGGAGAAACAAAAGCCTCAGCTAAAGTCAGTGAAAACAAAGCTAAGTCAATGCTGAATGCTCTAGAAATTCTGAAGCTTGATGCTCAGTACTAGAATATCCAATATTAAAGGATTTTCCCACTTCTCCCCAGGCATTTGGATTTACATAATGCAACACTAAGAGAAAAATGTAATTACATGTCTCTCGTGTCAGGTTCAAGAAGAGAACGTTGTGGATATCGGATCCTGCGTAGCCATCGTAATTCAGAAGATCACATGCATTGCATTGGCAAAGCTAAGAAATACAGTGAGACGGCGACCCGCGTAAAAGAGATCCTGCTCAGTACAGTCAGTCCAGAGCAATTTGTTTTGACACTACTTGAAGCGGAGCCTCCCAACGTGCTGGTGAGTCGTCCCAGCAAACCATTCACAGAGGCCTCCATGATGATGTCCCTGACAAAACTGGCAGACAAAGAACTGGTTCACATGATTGGTTGGGCCAAAAAAATTCCTGGTAAGTATTTCAGTCTTGTTTTTGTTTATTTAAGTCAATGCTTTTGCCATCAATGTGTCATTGTCTACCCTGAAATAACAGCACAGTAAGTGTGAGTATGAAAGTCTTAGGATTTTTATACTGTAAAATAATGAACAATTTATTGCTCTCAGTAATTCATCTGGATGTATTTTGATTTAGACAATGACCTAGCTCACAATTTGCTATCTGTTGTTAGTCAAATACTTGTTCCTTTTGCTAAAAAGCATAGTTGCTGTTGCATGCAATTTCTACCTCATCAACTATAAATACCTGATTAATCTGATTTAAAGGTTCATTAAAAGGGGATTAACTAGTTTGCTATAAAAGACTTTAAGATCAATATTTTCCTTGAATCCTGTTAAAAGGTTTCTAATACAGTTTAAAACAAAATTGTGTCCAACCACTCAGTGTCTACAATCACTTCGTTTGACGTAGTTACTCCACAAGAATGTCAGATTGCAAAGTGGTGCATAGTATATCAATCTCCGAATTATCATATGCTGTCCTTCAAAGCAAAAATCAGTAAGGATGCGTTTGGTTGCTGGCAACATAGAAAACATACATTGAAGTTCAACTACATGAGTTATTGCCTCAAATGTCTCAAATGCCACGCTGGTATTGTGGCAATGTACCATTTCACTTCTTACAACATACAAGTGGTGAGCATTTGCAATTCCTTCTCCATTAAGCATCCATGATTAAAGCAGACTAAAGACTAAAAGTCAGAATAAAAGCAGCCAGCACACAGAGATAGTAGTTAGCAAAAGTGTGCAGAAAAGCTTGCTGGCTGACATAAACTAAACCGCAGACTGTAACCCTTCAGCAAGAGCTAAAGTGACCAACTAACAACAGTGAGCTAAAAGAAGCACTGAATAATTGATAGACGTATAGCAGCATGGGGCTTAATCCTTAATTTAAGGTAGAGTACTCTGCTAGAATTGGCTAATGTATACTGCAGTGTGTCTGGTAGTTCTAACCCCAAGTTCATTGCTACTGAGGAGCCAGCGCACCACAGCTCCTCACTTGGATTTTATGCTGAAGGTAGTCAGAGCTTGCTGGCGCATGCCCTGGTCTTGTCATGCTTCTGCACTGTTAATGGTATTTGCTGCTGCTTAAATACACATACGCAGGGAGACTTGGCAGTAATTGTTACATCTAGAGATAAACTAAGAGTGTACATAGTACAAGAAGGAAGGAATATTTCATACAATCCTTGAACTATGCAGCCAATCCTATTTCAGATCTAGGTGGAGTGGCTGAAGGTGCTACCAGCTCCAGCTGCTGGACCACATCTTCTAAGTGCAGATTACAGTCTTCATGGCTTAGCCACTATGCTGGAGTGTGCAGGTGTGATAGTTTTGGGTGTGCAAATTCCAGGTCAGCTGCTAAGCTACTGGGGAGCAGATGCTTGTGCAGCATGAACATCTTAAGCTGTCTAGCCATTTGCAGCGCAATAGTGGTTTTGCTGTTAGTGTGGAATGTTTTACACTGAAAGTCCAAATTCTTAAGTAGTGTCGACTGCTATAATTTCTTGTTTAATCAGAAAAACTTGATTAAAAAGTACCATTTCAGAGGACTCCGTATGCTTGTGTTAACCTGGTAGGAAGTGAATTGTGAAGGAAAACCAGGGAAATTCTTTGAAAATTAACTCATTTTAAGTAATATTTGAATGGGGGGGTGTCATGGGTTCAGCAGTAGCAGTCATTTTTTCTCCTTCTTAGTGGCTGGTGCAGCACTGTGTTTCTAACTTTCA